>JAAGEH010000030.1:363521-537847 GCA_011751065.1 Lasiurus cinereus | reverse complement strand
TGAGGAGGAATTTGTGTGCCTTTCTGTAGCTCTGTTTTGGAATCAATGAGCATGTATATGCTTTAGGAGTAACTTCTGGGGATGCAACACTGATGAGTCGTTTGCACCCCCTGGTGGAGTTGGTGGCTCAGCTTGCATGGTTTCAGATCAGCAATAGCCAAGTTGATGAGCAATTGATTCTTTCATTCATTCAACAAATAGTTACTGGGTGCCTACAATGTGTCAGGCTCTGAAGTAGATCCATGAACAAAACAAACATGTGTGCCTTCGTGGAACTTACATTCTGGTTCGTGTGAGTGTGGGGGGAGAGACATTAAGCCAAGTTCACTAGCAAATTGCTGGATGGGGTAAATGTCATGAGAGAAAAGTTAAGAGGGAAACTGGGTTAGGAAATTCAGGGAGGATGGTGGTGCTTCAATTTTAAATATAGTGTGAGGGGAAGAACACAGCGTCAGGGAAAGTCTCATTGAGAGGGTGACATCAGAACAAAGATATAAAGGAGGTGACAGGGTGAGTGATGCTATGATCAGTGGGGAGAGCATTCCAAGCAGAGGGATGAGCAAACACAAAGGCCCTGAGTTTACGTGCAGGTTTGAGGAACAGCAAAGAGATCAATATGCCTTGAGTAGAGAGATAATGGAGAGAGTAGGGGATGAGGTTGGTTGTAATGGGGATAGGGTGTATGGGTCAAATCTTGAGGTCCCTTAGGCCAATGTAAGAATTTTGGTTTTCACTTTAAAATAGAAATTCATTGGAGGAGCAACATGATCTGGTTAAGGTTTTAACTGAAGCCCATTGCGGCTGTGTTAATAGACTGTGGGAAGGCAAGGGTATAAAAGGGTAGGCAAACAGTCACACATTTACTGAGGTGTGAAATGGTCCGATTCTGGACAGATTTCAAAGGCAGGTCGTGGAGAACTTGCTGATGAATGTGGGGTGAGAGTGAGGAGTCAAAGATCTTAGCACATAATAATATTACTTAGTAAATTGGTATCATAGGAAGTGGTGATCAAGACTACAGCCAAAACACTTACCAAAGAGAAGATTCAGAGAAAGAGAGAGAGAGAGAGAGACAGGCATATCAAGCAGTTAATTAGTAGTATTTTCTGGATTTTGTGTTAGCATTTTTAAAACCCGTAATGAATTTTCTTAACGAGGGCCCCCTAAATGAATAAATTTCAGGCTGCCACAAACCTGAATTCAACCCATATTTGGGTAGTAACTTAAAGTCAACGAAGGCTTTAAAATTTTGTGTCTGACAAAATAATTACATAAAATAGTGTGCATAAAATAGAATTTAATTGTAAGTTCAATACAATATTACTATAAACTAATATTGGGGATAAAAACATCGCCTGGGGTTAGCCTCCCCACAAGTGCCTTCCAAAACTTCCCACATTCCTTCCACAGTTTTTCCAAATCTACCAAATGCATTTCTCTTCATGTTCGCTTTAGGGAGGCAGGGATGACACGCGTTTGAAGAGACCTTCTAGAAAACTGAGGGCCGAAGTGTTTTTCCCCGGGGCCCCGGAGCCTGAGCACTGCCACAACTAGCCTAGCAGCACCAGGTACCGGGGAGGCGCCGAGAGGGGCGGAGCCAGGGACCAGGCTCGCCGGGGCTGCGGGGGGAGGGCGGCGGGGAAGGGTTAAGGTGGGTGGGGAAATGGGCGGGGCCTAGTTGCTTAGCCCCGCCCCGTGAGGCGTGACACATGCGCCCAAAGGCTTGTGGTGGAACGAGGTGTGGATTATGAGGTGACCCTGGACGGTGACTTCCGTTTTCTAGGGATGCGCTTCCGGATCACGCTAACGCCGCGGTTTCCTCCACTCGCTTGGTTCTGCTGTGGGTCCGGAGCGGTCCCCATGTCCTGCAGCGGGACCCCTGCAGCCTCTGGGTGAGTCTGCGCTGGGACAGGGTCTGAGAGCGGCCGCACGGGTGCCGCCCGGAGGGAGAGACGGGTGGAGAGTTCTGGTCCCTGTGGGCGGGGGTTCTCTCTGCCTGTCCCTTGTCCCTGCTGTGCTTCCTTCACCTCAGCCCTTTGCCTCCCGCTGGCCTCGCCTCTCGCACCTCCGCTTCGGCTCCCTCGCCCCTTTCGCGTCGCTCTTTTTCCTCAGCCTCGCCCACCTTTTGCAAGCGCCGGCTTCTTGCCTTGTGCTTCAGCGCTTCTTTCCGCCACTGCCTCTCGTTTCCACCCCCCCGAGACTCTCCGGCTGGCACCTCTCTCCCCCCCAGACCCCTGGCTCCGAGGTCTCGCTGTTCTTTCGCCCGGCAGGACGGCCCGCCACCTCGTTGTGGCCGTCCTCCTCCGCTGCGAAGCAGGGTGCTCGGGACTTGTCCTCCAACTTTCCTCACTTTTGACCCCTCCCGGAACTAGTAGGTGACATTTGTGCTTTGCCCGGGGTTCTCCCGCCTTCTCTGGGCTCGCCGAGGGCTGTGCTCTAAGCGCCCCCAATCTGGGAAGATTTAGCAGGCCCGGGGGGTGGGGTGGGGAGGGTGTTTTGCCCCGAGGCGCTGGGTTCGACTGCACTCGGGTAGCTTCCGTAGTTCGGGAACAACAAAGGCGTTCCCGGCCCCTGGCTGGAGCTCAGCGCTGGGGCTTTCTCCAGAAGCGGCTCACAGGTCGCAGGCACACGTACCTGCTCGCCATTGGGCTCGACCGGGCTTGTTAATTGACAGGTCGTGAGGGCGGCCTGTCAGGTTGATGCTCTCTCTTCCATGAGCATGGAGGCGCGCACTCCCGAGGCAGAACATGCCATGTTCTGGGCGGATCAGCTCTGTCCTCTGCACGGGCTGTACTTACAGGACAGTTGCTGGGACCGAGGACACAGTTTCTTGGGACATTTATTAGCCCCACGTTTAGTGCCAAAACATTTTAGGAAGTTGTTAACTGAAACGTTTTCTGCGAAAGAGTTCGTTGAAATAACAATTTCAAAGTACATTTTCTTCAGTTGAACTCCGTGCGCATATGTCTTTATTCTTGCCTGTTGTTACACATTGTTTCTTCATTTTCACTGTATTGGCAATTTTCTCTTTTTCTTCCTGTTTCTTCCTAAGCCAGGCACTACAGTACTTTATTTCTTAGAATATTCTCTTCTTTGATTTTACTTTTTCTTTACTTTCCCCCATCTCAGTCTTAAAACTATCTTTTGCCCATTTTGAGACTCAAGTTTCTCTTAAATCTCTTAAAATTTCTGGAGGCTTTTAATCTTCTCCAGAATGAAAGGGTTGGATTTAATAATGGTTAATGTCCTGTTTTCCAAATTATGTGAAAAAAAATAGTTTTTACAGGATTGGGTAATTTTTATAGTTATTTTTCCAATCTTTATGGTATATGTCTAGCATTTGATTGCAGATGTTTTTGTGTGATCAGTTTCTATAATCGTATAAATTGTGTTATGAAATTTAGTTCTTAAGTGAACAGAATAAATACAACTTTTAGCATCTGCTTCGCTTTTGACTAATAAGTTTAGAAAAGCCTCCCTCACTATATGATACCTCTGCATCTGTGAACATAGCATAGATGTTGGCTTATTCCAAAATTGGGCTGCTCCCTTCATCTATTTTTAGCAAAGGACTTTGGAGCTTGGCCATATTAGTTCTAGAAACCACAGACAGGGACCCTTCTGGTTGGCTTTCAGGACTTACCTAACTGCTGAGGGAAGCCCCTTTACAAATAAAGAAGTCCTGTACATGCACGCAGAGAAGTGCGTTTTAGTTCCATCAAAACTGTAGCCTGGAGAGCACAATATAATATGTAATTGCTTATTTCAATAAATTTATGTCGTAGGAATAAAAGTTTTAGGGTAATACATGTATGGCAGGTTTTAAAATTTAAAGCTGAAGTCATTTTGCTTTCAAATAAGGAGACTATAAAGAAACTGTTGTGCAGAAGTAGAAATTGAAAGTCTTAGCAAGTGTCTTTCTCTTTTCTTCTAAAACCACTGTGATGCGGATTCTGCATAAAAGCCCCTACATGGAATGAGCAGCTATCGTCGTATTAGAGCAGTTGTGTTCCTATTCTTGGTCTTCGCACTTTGTAGTGACTGAAAAGCCTGCATCTCTTCCTAACTGCCAAACAACAACAAAAATTACCAGAGACAGTTTAGTGTGCACAGTGAGTCCTAGCTCAACACCATTGATAGATTCTGTGATTTAAGCCAAATGACATATAATGGAATCGGTGTTATCATAGACCAGTGGTCGGCAAACTCATTAGTCAACAGAGTCAAATATCAACAATACAACGATTGAAATTTCTTTTGAGAGCCGAAAACCGACTTCTGCGCATGGGCCACGAAGTTTCATTCGCACTGTATGTGTGCGCCCACACATGGTATTTTGTGGAAGAGCCACACTCAAGGGGCCAAATAGCCGCATGTGGCTCTTGAGCCACAGTTTGCCGACCACTGCCATAGACTAATTGTTATAAAGAGTTAAGTTCCTCTGCATCTCATCAATGTTAAAACAAAGCGACATTATTGGAGGACCAGGTACATGTGTTTTTAAAGCTCAGGAGAGGTCTCACTGTCAGTTTTCTGTAGAAATTTCTACTTTAGTTTGGCAGTTTTAGTTTATAACCTGGAGTGTTGGGTTTAAAATATGTTTTTGCGTATTAGTTTTATGCCTGTTATTTTATGTTTTTTTAAAAATTTGGTTTGATTATTTTTGTCATTTTACTTTCTTTTATACTTTGTTTTACATATTTTTATTTTTATCCTTCATCCTAGGGTATGTTTTAAGAAAAATGCAGTTTTAAAAATGTAAGAAACAAATTACACCTCCACCACATTCTTAGCATTTGTACCTTGTGGTATGAGTCTTTGATCTGTCTAAGCCATTTCATAGCTCCATTCTCTTTGTTTTTCTTATATACAAAAGGCTCATATAACTTCTTTTTTGGTAGAATGTCTAAAACATTTTTGTGTTCTGCATATGAAAATGGGATATTTTAACTTAATGTGTGATTTAAATGAAGAATCATTCAAATTAGTTCAACATAGAATAGTTCAATGTAGAGATACTTTATTTTTATATATATATTTATATTTATTGATTTCAGAGAGGAAAGGAGAGAGAGAGAGAGAGAGAGGGAGAGAGAAACATCAATGATGAGAGAGAATCATTTATTGGCTGCCTCCTGCACACTCCCTACTGGGGATCGAGCCCACAACCCATGCATATGCCTTTGACCAGAATCGAACCAAGGACTCTTCAGTCCACAGGCCAATGCTCTATCCGCTGAGCCAAACTAGGGCAATGTAGGGCTACTTTAAAATATTTTTCATAATATTAAGAATAGTTTATTCTTTACATTTGGTCACTAGATTTATACCAAGGAGTTGAATTGTTATATTCATAGTAAAGTAGAAATTAGATAGGCTTTCTATCTGCTGATTAACTTAAAAATACAAGTGCATGTTCTTGTACAAAATATATGGCTTAAGCTATAAAGTGACTTATTGATATGTTTTATTAGCAGAGAACATATAGTAAACAACAACCACATCATCATGTTGATATTTTTTCTTGGTCCCATAAACCTAAGTCCTGGAATATCTAATTATTAAATGTAGAAATTATTAGGGTATTTTCTCTGTTGTTTATAATATATTTAAAAACATTTGAAATATGGGCTTCATAAACTTTATCTTTATGGTTTTCCCTTTTAAATATGTAGTAGTATTTTAAAACAGAAAAGGAAATATGTAAATAGTGCTGACTTACAGTAAGTCAGCATATCAACTCAAGGCAGTCAGTACTTAATATTATAAAGATCTTACTACAGCTTGGTTAATATTTGAACTAGTTAGATTTTTTTTTAATTCACTCTAGAAAATAGTAATTTTTGTAATATATTTCTTTCCATGTATTTCTTTTAGATACCTGCTATGTACAATTATAATAATATACTAGAGGCCAGGTGAATGAAAATTCATGCACTGGAGTGTGTGTGTGTGGGGGGGGGGGGGTCCTTCAGCCCGGACTGCCCCCTCTCACAGTCCAGGAGCCCTCAGGGGTGGGAGGTGACCCAATGATCATGGGAAGGTGATGCCCCCATCACACCTCTCCTGCTGCCACTGCCGGCAGCACAAGCCTTGGCCGGCCCTGGTTACCTGAGCCTCGGGTGGTCCTGGTTACCTGAGCCTCAGGTGGCCCTGGGCGTCTGGGCAGCCAACATACGAGGCTTGCCTGCGGGATTGCAAGGACTGGGGGACTCCGTTGGGGCTGAGGGGACTGGGTGCTGATGTCTTGTGGCTATGGGTACCACCAGGTTTGTGACGGTGTGATGGTCAATTTGCATATTCCCTCTTTATTACATAGGGTAAATAGACTATTTATATGAAGTAGATGGCATTATACAGGACTGACATTATACTTAAATACTGATTTTGGTTTTATTTGTATGCTAGAGGCCCAGTGCATGAAATTTGTGAATGGGTAGGGTCCCTACGCTTGGCCAGTGATCAGGGCTGATTAGGGCCTTCTTTCGTTTTATACTACCCCTCAATTATTTTGAAAACAATTGAGAATTGTGTAATCTGGTTAACAGAAAAACTATAATTATTTCTGGTAATAATTCTTGTCCTTTGATCACATGTCATAGCGAGTGATTGAACTCCCAGTCAAACTCCTAAGGGGACATTTTGCATATGAGCCTTTTATATATATATATCTGAATTAAACAATAAGACTTAGAATTCCTGCATCTCCAGAGTGTAGCAAAAAGAGAGAGAGAGAGAGAGAGAGAGAAGAGAAAATAATTAGAATTAAAAAAGATTTAACCCTAAGAAAGTGTTGTTTCTTTTCAGTGACAATGGTATATAATTTTTTTGAAGCTAGATTTTATGGTTTTCTATTGTTTTCAAAGCAGTGATTTCTCTTGATTATTTGAGTTTAAGGTTTTTGCATTACTCTGAATCACAGCTTAATATAAAATCATGTTCTTTATAGATACAATTAAACTTTCATTTAGGAAAATTTTTCATAACTGAACTCTAAAAAGTTGTAATGATAAACAGTAAAAATAAAAGCCAACTTTATAAGCACTTACTATGTGTCAGAAACTATTCTAAGTGGTTTACATATATTCACTTTTAAATCCTTATTTTCATTTTATAAATGAGAAAATTATGGCACAGAAGTTGCATAACTTGCCCAAAGTAACAAAGCAAGTTAGCAGGGGAGCTGGATTTCAAACTGAGTCTTTCTGGCTCCAGAGTTCATGACCTTTTTGTATAAAGTTCTACTATTTAGTGATTTCTTCCTTTATAGGTTAAGGAAAAAATTCCCAATTTCTCTGAAACACAAAAAATACTGCTTCTGCTTGGGAGTCTTGGGGCAGGAAGTAGGGGTTACCTGTTTTGTGTGTGTGTGTGTGTGAGTGTGTGTGTGTGTGTGTGTGTGTGTTTTATTAATCCTGGCCTAGGGCAAATTGCAAACCCTTCACTACCTATGTTTATTACATGGCAAAAATCATATACAATTATCTTATGGAAGAAGGATAGACAGTATAAGTAAAATGTATTATATATTACTAAAATGTCTTACTCCTTGATGTTAATTTTTTTTCCTGTCCTTTGATCTGTAAAATATTAAATTTACGTAATAATTTTAAACTCTAGTGCTTGTTTCAGCAGCACATATACTATAAATAACCTTAAACTCTGAAACTTTATTGTTTCCAATATGAATTTAACAACTCTGAAATATAAAAAAACAGAAGACTAAAACAAATTTCTAACTTTTCTCCATTCTTATTTCCAAATTTGGAAATTTGTGCAAAATTCAGTACATTAATATCTTTAGGACTACCATATTTAGAATAATACATTTTAAACTATTGTGTGTTTATTACTTTAGAAAAGAGATGGGGAACTTTCACAAATCAATTATTTTTTAAATTAACAAGATGCAAATAATAATTTAGAATATTATTCATCATCTTAATATTTTTTATACTTTCATTATTTCCAAATTTTAAAAAATTGGTTCACTTCTAAGGGAAGGAGATGGCTTTATATTAATTGAGATGCAGCATAATGCAAGAGTCTGGGACTCAGATATAATGTGAAATTATTTTTCTAAATATTTTGAAAACAATTGAGAATTATAGAATGTGTTTAACAGAAAAACTATATTTCTGGTAAGAAGTGATGCTTGGTTAGGGATACTACTTATTTTAATCATTATATATTAACTCTGCTTATTAATTCAGACATTAAGTACCTGTGTTTTATTTTTAATAGTAGTTTTTGTTTGTCTTGTTTTTCTCTTTGGTGGGAAAAGTATGGTGCTGAAAAGTATAAACTGTGCTATGATGATTTACTTGTTGGTTTTTAGAATGTTTTTTTATTTGAACATTTCATTTTTGTTTCAAAAGCAACTCTTTTTGTATGTGGATTTGATAATCTGTTTATCTTCAAAGATTTCAATAGTTTTCTTTCATCTAAACTTTAATAATGTGACAAATACTGAATTTAGGAAAAACTGGTAGTTTGTTGCTATTAGCACTGTTATTATGGGAATAAATGAGAATGATTAGCTCTTAGACAAAATTGAACTTTATTATTTAGTTTCCATACTAGTTGAAAAAGATTTAGGTTAGGTTCATCTGTTCCTCTTTTTTTTTTTTTTTTCAAAATAAGGGAATTTCAATTTAGCACAATGATGTTAATTTTTTTGTGAGATTTTCTTTTTATAGACACATAATCCAAAATGTGTGTATGATCTTTTTCTTAGGCTGTTTCAGAAGTTAGAGATATTGATTTAAAAAATAGTACATATGTGTTGTATAGAAAATACTCTAGTAATCAGTGTGTTATTACTTCACTGAATTTTTCAAATGTACTTTTTCTGTTCACCAGGTCTTTGCTATAGATTAGGAAGCAGTATTGAGATAACACTAATGAATGTGTTCTTGAGAATGAGAATCAGAGCTTTTGCAAAGAGAATTGGTCGTCTCTCATATTGATGTGGTATTTAATAGCTAAGTGGACTGAAAGGCTTAGCTTTATCTCATTTCTGTGTATCTCTTGTTAGTATAGATTTATTTAGTTTTGGTACCTCACATTCTATGAAATTATTTAATTGGATAAATAATTCTGTTAGACTATTGATTTTTACCCAAATGGTTTCCTTTTTTGTTGTTCTTTTTCAAAGACTTGGCTTTAAAATAGCTATAATTTAGAGAACCACTAAAACAGAAAATGTTATTTCCTATGTAGTTTGAAGTATATATTTCCTCCTTTTCGACTGCCCAGTTTTTTATCTTCTGGTAAAGTGGCTTTCAAACTTTTTTCACTGCATTTTCATTGTTGCCTGGTATTTATACACATGAATGTACATGTTAATATTTAAAATTGAAACAAGTTTCATTAAACAATATCTTTACTATTGGTGATACATAGTAATATTTTCTATTTTATTTTGTTTTCTTGTATTTCATTTGAAACAAATTTTTGGTCTCCATTAAGTTGATACAACCTATTAATATGTTGTACCTGCAATTTGTAATATTCTAGTGACTGCTAAATTTTTTTTTAACAACATTGTCTTTTTGGAATTGAAAATGTTTGCGTTTTCTAGTTTCTTTCTCTGAAATGTATCTTGATTCTGTTAAGCTTTTAACCTAAATAATTGTGCAGAACAATTAAAAGAGGGGAGACACTGTTGCTCTGATTATTATTGTTGTCATTTCTGTTCTTTACTGGGTCTAGGCACATCAGTTTTAAAACTGCAATAATACAGAATCATGAGGTTGAAAATGTTCATATACAGAGCTTCTCTCATTAGAATTCTTTGCTAGATTCCAACTAACAATCTAAGTTTTGGTTGATTAAGTTGTTTTTCACAAACTTTGCTTATGCTTTTGGCAACTAGTCAAAAGGTTACAAAGCTACTTTATTCTACTTTCTTCTGGCCCCAATCCAGTCTTTGTAAGTTAAGAAAAGAGAAGTGGGGAGTAGAATAGTTTGTTTCTGCTTATATGATCAGGTAAAAGTGTAAAAGTAACAGATGAAGCGTAATTTGGGTTTGTTACAATGGACTGCATTTATTGATTGTCCTGATTCATTTCCTGTACTGACAAAGGGGAAAACATGAAAAGATATCAACAGTTAGAGTGAGGCAGGGTCAGTAGGCATTCTCTACTATTTTTACCATTACTATCTCTTAACACAACGAGCACTTCCTATTTGTTAGGCACTGCGTAAAGCATTTCACTTGTACTAACTCAGATTTACTTGGAAAACTTAGGAGAAGAATGAGAAGAGAAAGGATAGAGAAGAAAACTTGCCTCCTTAGTATCTTCTCATTACTCTACTTGTGAATTCTGGCTGTTGGTTACTGTAGCATGGCATGGCATATATTTTTAGGCTTGGTCAGCTTTTTAAAGTCATCAGTCCTGTCCATAGTTTGAGACCTCAGGCTTTGAAGCTAGGCTCCTGGGCTTAGGTTGGCGACTTACGAGTTGTATAACCTTGGGCAAGTTTCTCTATACTTTAGTTTTCGCAACTGGAAATGCTGACAATATTGAAGTGTACTATCTTATAAACTTATTGAGAGGAATAAATTAGTTGATATATGTAAGGTACTCAGAACAGTGCCTGATCCATAAAAAATTTTTTATAAACGTTAACTATTAATAGCTTATACAGTTGGATCTCAAAAAAAAGTACTTACAACTGTGATGCTGCATATTTGCTAAGTAACAGGACATGATTGACAGTCAGTGTTATATTGCCCAGAAATTTGAGGCAATATAATTTGAGGACTTGTAGGAAAAGTTCTTGAGTAGAGAATTTGGAATCAAAGCCAGTGACAAAAGTTATCAGGACTACAGGCCCAACTTGTTTTAATCTCTTATAGAAATCTCATAGAAATGTCTTGTTATTTGGACCTTACCCTTAATAATTTTAATATTTTTGCCCTTTGAAAACCTAAGAACCACCAGTTAAAGAATTGACTTTTACTCAAGGCTAGGTTTCTTTCTTGAGTCTTATGTTTAAGATACTTATATATTATGTTTTTCTTTAGCAAGTGGTTATGTCTGCATATTCTAAGCTTTACAGATAGTAACTTATTTAAACCTTTGACAGGCTTATGGGAAAGACATTACTATTTTCCCATGTTACAGCTGAAGCACCTGGGTCCCAGGAAAGTTATGTAGTTTGTCTACGTTTCCATACCACTCATCAGCGTCAGAGCTGGGATTTGAATTTAAGTAGACTGGCTCCAGAATTATTGCTTCAAGCTTGCCAAACCTGCCTCTTACAGAGAGGAATTATATTGAAAAGGGTAAAATAACAAGTGTTAAATTTTACTTAATTATTCTTCACTCTGTGTTGAAAGGACAGCACTGAAATTATGGGTGGTGGATTTTTGAAGTAGTAAATAAGTTCTGAGAAATAAAAGATTTAACAAATTGAACCTGTTTTCTTTTTATCCTCACCTGAGGATATGTTTATTGACTTGAGAGAGAGAGAAAAAAATCCATGTGAGAAAAACATGGATCTGTTGCTTCCTATACACGGCCCGACGGAATTGAACCCACAACTTTTTTGGTGCATGGGGCAATGCTCCAAGCAATTGAGCCACTTGGTCAGGGCAAACCTAGATTTTATAGTTTGTCTCACAGCTAAAGACATTTCAAAAGACTTATTTCTATTAGTATAATAATTAGTAAATTTTATCCAGATTACTCTGAAGAGCTCATTGATATATAGATATATAGAATGATACATAGAATTTTGATATATAGAATGTGATATGTGGATGAAATACAGTACAAACCTTTCTATATTACTGGAAGCAATGAATTTCTAGGATATTCATATTGAAGTATACCATATGTCAGGCAATAATGTTGGAGAAATGCTTGCATGGGTGGCCTTTCTCTGTTGCTAGTGAGAATGGGGTTCTTGGGGTATTAGTGGAATAAGAATTTCTGGAAGCTCCCACAGGAGGATGAGATGCATTAGAAAGCTTTGTGTGGAATTATATCCTCCAGTTTGCAAAATTATATTTCCCTTAGACCAGTCCTGAAAGAGGTACAACTGAGGATTCAGCAGAGCTAGAAGCAAAGCCAGTGTCCAGAGTTTCTGTTCCATGGTGGAGCTGGGTCTGGTGTAGCATCAGATTAGTCACAGTCCATCTGTCTATGGTGTGGGCGAATGTATGGGAGTGTGCAATGAAAGAGCCAGAAGCCCAATGCAAACAAGTGCAAGAGAGAGGGAACTCCTTTGTTTAGGAGATTAAGTCTCACAAATATTCCCACCCTTGCAGTGGCTCGCCTACTCTGGCCAATGTCCTGTTCCCAAGTGTGACTGATAGACAAGTAGGCATGCATCTATTTGGTTTTCCCTTTGCTCCTCCTATCCAGTTAATTCACGACTGGGTTTATTACAGTGGTATCAATTGCACCTACAGGAAATATTGTGCTTCTTGTAGAAATGTTCACTTCACAGATTAAAGGAAATTGAAGATAAAATTTTGGAGACTGTGAGTTCTATGGAATCTTCACACATTAGAGAAATTCTTAAGCTTTGTAACTGACAAGTTAAAAACAAAAGAGAAGTCCATCCAAGGAGAGTTGGAAGGAATGTAGTAGAACTGTTGGATTATTATATTAAGCTTACTTTGACACATTTAATTCAGGTTAACTCCTTTTTACTGTGGTTTTAGGATTTTTCCTGTGGAACACATCTTATTTTAAAGAAAGCTGTGGGGAAAAGTTTGTGTTATTTTTTTTTATTAAAGTGGTTTAATAGACAACTTGAAAAGGTGATTTTTCAAGAAGTAATATTAGAAACTGTAAAAACAATTCTTTAGAGAATCTGTCCTGGATAAAATACTTTTCTTATTAATTTGGTACAGCCTAAGTGTATTTTCAAATATTTTTTCTCAGTAAATGCTGATAGTGTTCTGTTAACACATTGCGAACGGGTCATAAGAATTCTTGCTTCATATTACGCAGTGTTTTACAAAATAATCATACTCTAAAAAGATATTAGTTTGTAAGAACATGTAATAAATGACTTCAAAATGCAATGGATATTTAATTTTTAAGTGTGCATTTAACATTTGTAGAAAACATTTTTTGTACTCATTCAATAGAAACTTATCTGGCCACTGGGTAAAGCTAGCAATAAAACTACTGGTCTGCAATGTGTTAAGTGTAAAGTTACTATAAATATTCCTACAGCTGACAGTACCATGATATGTTATCAGTCATGCCTCCCAAATAAAGAAGCTAGAAGAATTCATCAACTTTACCTGAGTCAGTTGGCTAAGCTATTTATTGATATGGAAGGAGTTGTCCAGCATGGTGATGGTTTTTGCCTGTCTGCAGAAAGTCCATCAGAGAGGGTATAGTTGGTTGCAATATTTTTTTGCCGTAGAAATGTGATTTGTGCTGTTGTCTGAATCATGAGAGCTAAGGGTTCTCTTAAAGCTGTGGTTGGCAAACTGCGGCTTTTGTCACATGCAGCTCGAGAGCCGCAGTTTGCCGCTCTGTTGACTAATGAGTTTGTCGACCACTGTCTTAAAGTCACTCTAAAAAAGCCTTAAGGGATGCCTGCTGAATGTAGATCTGCTGGATATTTGTGTTTATTTTAGCAGGAATCTAAGTAAATATGTTAGTAGATGTTTTTTAAAAGGTGGCAAATAAAAAATGGTTGCCATCAGCTGATGAGACTTTGGTGAATTTCTGAAAGATGAGAAACTAGGAGTAGAAATCACAGCTGAAAGTATGTGTAGAAGTTTCAGAAATATACTAGACTCTAAGTAAACAAAAATGAAGAATGGAAGGGTGCCTATTCGTCAAGTTTCCTGGCCCTTGCTCTCCATTTTGATCATCGGTATGTGTCCCCTGGATAAAGCCCAGAGAAAAGTTTCCAAACATTGCACCATCTGTCTGGAGAGGGCATATTTCCTTATAGTCTATTCTCCCCATACTGTTTAGTGTATGTAAATCAAATCATGTCATTCTTTTGGACGAAGCACCCGTTGCCTTCCTAAACTGTATTTTACAAGGTTCTGTGATCTGGCCCTTTACCTACTTCTGAGGCCTCATTTCCAATCCCTCATTCACTTGCTAGCATTGGCCATTTTGCTATTTTCAAACATGCGTAGATGTTATCCTTTCAGTTTCTTCACACTTATTAGTTCCTTCTGAAAGCCCTTCTTTACATCTTCTCTTTTTTAAAAATATATATTTTTTAAACATTTTTATTGGTTTTAGAGAGGGGAAAGGAAAGAGCAAAACATCAATGAGAGAACCATCAATCGGCTTACTACCGAACACTCCCTACTGGGAATCAAGCCAGCAACCCAGGCATGTGCCCTGATCAGGAATTGAACCAGTGGCCTCTAGGTGTATGGTGATGCTCCAACAACTGAGCCACATCAGCTAGGGCTGAAAACAAATTTTTAAAAATTGGCTTTAGATAATGTCTGACTATACTTTTATCCTAAAAATTCAAAATAACTATGAGATAAGATTGGTAAAGAGACAGAAAAATGAGAGAACTTGAATAAAAATATTTTTTTATTGACTTCAAAGAGAAAGGGAGAGGGAGAGAAAGATAGGAACATCAATGATGAGAGAGACTCATTAATTGGCTGTTTCCTGCAAACCCCATACTGGGGCTCAAGTGCATAACTCAGGCATGTGCCCTGACTGGAATCGAACCGTGACCTCCTGGTTCATAGGTCGAGGCTCAATTACTGAACTACGCTGGCTGGAACTTCATATCTTCTTATAGCTCTTTCTTTTCCATTATTCAGATCTCTGATGAAATGTTACCAAATCAGGGAAAAAAACCACCTTATCTAAAATAGCTTTCCTGGTTTGGCCAGGGTGGCTCAGTGGTTGAGCATCCTCCTATGAATCGAGGTCACAGTTGGATTCCTGGTCAGGGCACATGTCTAGGTTGAAGGCTTGATCCTCATTAGGGGTTGTGTAGGAGGCAATCAATCAGTGAGTATCATCATTGATGTTTCTGTCCCTTTCTCCCTTTTCCTTCCTCTCTTAAGTCAATAAAAATAAATTTTAAAAATCAAATAAAATAGCCCAAGCTGGTTTGGCTTACTGGATAGTGTCAGCCTACGGACTGAAGGGTTCCAGGTTCGATTCGGGTCAAGGGCATGTCTTTCAGTTGGGTACCTGCAAGAGGCAAACAATCGATGTGTTTCTCTTACATTTATGTTTCTCTCTGTCTTCCTCTCTCCCACTCTCCCTAAAAATCAATGGAAAAATATCCTTAGGTGAGGATTAACCCAATAACATAAAATAGCTTCCCTGTAGTCCACGGGCATGGAAAGGCTGGCCCAGGCCATATAAGGTGGCCTACAAAATCATTTGGTCTGGCCCTGCCAAGGCATTGGGGTGAATTAATTAAATGTTTGACCAAATATAGTAGGCTAATTTTTAAGTTGATAATTTTGTATGGCTCGTGAATAATGTTATAAATATCCAAATGGCCCTGGGCAGAAGAAAGGTTCCCTACTCCTGCTGTAGTTACTCTCTGTTTTTACTCTGTTTTATTTTTTATATGGTTAACCATATTTTTCATGGGTTACTTTGTGAAATTGTTACCTTATGTATCTGTTTATCTTTCTATTAGAATATAAGTTTCCTTGAGGCTGGGGACTTGGTTCATTACTAAATTCCCAGTATCTAAAATAGTTCCTGGCATATAGTGGACACTCAGTAAATATTTTATAAATAAATGAGTGAATTTTGACGTTAGAGAAAGAAGTAAGAATAGACTGAAGCAATTATAGATTGGTATTACAAAAGCAGAGGAAGCAAAAAGCAAAATGAGTTTCTAACTCCAGTGTTTCTTTCTAGCTTAATACTCCGATAACTACTCTCTTTGAAGTCAGAAGCCTGGCACAGAGACAAGCTATATCCATAATAAGTTATATGAAGTTCAGAACAGAGAGGGATTCACATCCAGAAAGCCAGTTTAACTGCAGATACTGCCTAAAAGCATAATTCACCCCTCTTCTATAGGCACTGGAATGGGTATATATAACTAGAACCTGCATATAACAACAGATGAACAAAGATTCTCATCCACTCTGAGGAAAAACTGTTTAATTGAAATATGAACTAATAACCTAGATTAATTAGTCTTTGGAGAAAAATTAATACTATGAGAGATACCAAATGCACCCAAAACTAAGGCAATAGTGAATAGTATAAATTGAAGGAAATTTTAAAGATAAGCATTATCAGTAATTTCAGAAGAAATAAGAAATGTAAATATTGAAATTTTAAAGATAAGGAAGAGACTGAATAGCACATTAATAAGTCTGAAGGTTGAGCTGAGGGAGTTTCTCAAATCAAATGCAAAGGATGGCAACAATGATGGCAGAGAATGAACCCCTGCAAACTTTCTCCTAAGAGCAATGAGAACACTTACAAAACTAGAACAACTTTTTCCAGAGCTGTGAGAATTAACCAAAGGCTTGCAGCGATCTGGGAACATTTATTCAAGAAAAATGGCTGAATTTCAGCAAAACAATATACTGTGTATAACTGTAACTTTGTTTCTATTCCCCTCTCTTCAGCTCCACAATAGCCTTGAAAACCAACCGCCCCAATCATGGTGAAAACTAGCAGCCTCCAGAAGCCACTGGAAGGGGCAGAACAAGATTGGAACTCCATCAAAGCCCCATTCCCAGAGAATTGTCATTACTTGACCTGTTTGGTGGTTCCTTGAAAGACATTCACAAGACTGTCTGTATTTGACCTGACGTGGAGCTCCTGTACAAATAGCCTTTTCCCCTTCAGGGTATTATTCACTGGAAACAGGCAGTTGTTGAGCATCTTGGCTGCCTGTGATAGTGAATAAACAGTTGGGACAAACACCAGGCTAACCAAAAAGCTGAAAAGGAAAAGCTGAGGAATGGGATAGCCATAAGGGGATTTGTGAAGCTCTGATATATTTCTGGGAAATCTAAAAGGTTGTGCATATGCGCGGGGCTGAGTGCATGTTTAGGAAAGACCTGAGAAGGCCCTAAGCTGTCAGTTCTGGTTCATCTTTAGGTTCTGTGCAAGTAAGCAGTGAAGAAAGAGTAAGGCCGATTTGTAAATTGACTGGCTGTATGTTAAATACGTGCCCTGTTATGCATACAGAGCCCCGCAGTCTAGACTGGAAGATTTTCTTAGGAAACCTGTCTGATCAATAGCTCATCATTAATACTAATGGCAGAGACTTCAGTGGCCAAATGTGACTAAGATTCCAGACTTCAGAATTAGATTCTTTATTTCCCTATCCTATTTCAGTTTTCTTACTGCTGCTTAAATAATAAGTTAATGGTCCTCTGTCTCTTCCCTCTGATTAGAATATCCACACAATGAGAGCAGGGACTTTGTCTTTGTGCGCAGGGCTTTATCTCCAGTGCTTAGAATAATGTCTAGTACATAAAATATTTTTTGAAATAATGAATAAATGAATGACTCATATCAATCTATTCACGTTCTGTCTTCTAAAAAATCTGTTGTCTTTTGCCCCTTGAAAACACTGTTTTTATTTTCTTTGTAATTGTGTATTTTTTCTATTCTATTCCTTTACTATTTTTTTTTTTTTAGAGTGGATTTCTATTCCACTATCTCTCGGAGAGGGAATAGAAATAGGTGTGCATTGTCAGCTCTCTTAAACCCAATGTTCTGATTCCTGATTTTGATCAATAGGAAGGTAGTTGAGATTAAACTGATTGGGATGAAGTTTGGGAAGTTATGTGGTAGAATTCAGCATTCAAAAGAAGAGAATGGAATAACCACATACTATACAAGTAATTTTGACAATCTGGATGAAGTGGCTATTTTATTTTATTTATTTATTTTTATTTTTATTTTTTTAGATTTTCAGGGTCTATTCATTACTCTCTCTTATCCCCATGACACTATTTTATTAAAGTTAAGCCACACATTTAAAAAATTACTTAGTCCCAGTCATAAGATGGAGAAATTATTTGCTAAAATTTTATTTGGGGAGGTATGGTTAAATAATTCTTTATAGTTGCTGTGGAGTTTTAAAACATGCATTGATTGATCTAATTGGTGTCTATTTCTACAGGCACATATGGTCATACTAAAAATGTGATTTATAATTGCAATGACTTGGTTATCCCCTTTAATAATAGTTATTTTCTTAAGCATGAAGTGGCTATTTTACAAAAACATTAACAGATTTGATTCCAGAAGAAAAATTTAATAGACCAATAACATTGAATAAATTAAAGTTGTCTTAAGAATTGCTCCACAAAAACCTTGAGAGCCAGATATTTTCATAGGTATGCTATTTCAAATACCCAAGGAAGAGATACTTATGGCTCTTCTGGAGCAGTGATTTTAAGCCTTTTTCATCTCATGGCAGTAATTACTAAAATTCTCCAGCATATCAAAAATGTATTATATTTTTTGCCAATCTGACAAAAATAATTTATTTTGTGGAATTAATTTTTGAGAGAGAAAAAGACTTGTTGTTCCACTTATTTATGCATTCAATGGTTGATTCTTGTATGTTCGCTAACCAGGGATCAAATCCACAACCTTGGTATATCAAGATGATAACCAACTGAGATACCAAGCCAGATCAAAAATAGGTATTATTTTGATTCATTCACATTGGACGGCTATTATTGTATTGGCTGTTTTCGTTTTCTAATTTTACAATTTAAGTGAAAAGGGGTCAATGCCCTTTACTAATCAGGTATTACATGTTTTAAAAATTCTTGCGGCACATTGGTTGAGCATGGATAAAGAGAAAAAGTTTACAATTCTTTTAAGAAAGCTAATAAAATATTGATTCCAAACCTTTTAGGCAGCATGAAACAGGAAAATATGAAAAAATTTTACAAATATTAATATAGCTTCAATTCAGTAGTACATGAAAAGAATCTTTAACCCCAGGGTTTCAGCTCTGAAATAAATGCATATGTGGTTCAATATTAGAAAATCTATATACATGTTCTATTAATAGATGAGAGAAAACCACATGATCATTTTTTTGATGCCAAAAAAGCATTTGACCTAATTAATATCAATTCCTGATAAGCATTCTCTGTATAATTAAAATTAATGAATTCTTATTTCACATGATTAAGAAAAATCTTATTTCAAACCAAAACCATTGTCATGTTTAGTGAGTGATATGCTAGAAGTATTCTCATTAATATAAGGAACAAGAAAAAAGGATGCCCAACATTTAGCACTGTTACATAATATTATAGTGGAGGTGTAAGCCAATATCCAAGATTAATATTGGGGGGAGAGGAAGCAAAATTTTTGTGCAGCAGGGGACAATGTATACATGAAACTCAAGAATCAACCATTTTACTGTTCTCGTTATTAGAAACAATGAGACTTTAGTAGCGTGGCTCTTTACAAAATTAATGTACCAGTATCAACAGCTTTCTTATATATAAAAAGCAACTTCTTTAGATAATATAATGAAAAATATAAGAAAAAGATAAAATACCAACATAAGTAAATGGAGAGGCTCTACTAAAAGACATTTTAAAAAAGATTAACTGGAAATACTGTACTCTTAGGAGAGTTTAATATTGTACACTTATTGGTTTCCCCTAAATTATTTTATGTACTTAATGCAATTTAAATTAAAATGTCATTAATTTTTTTAAAACTTGATAACATTACTGTGAAATTCATTTGGAAAGCAAAAATGTGAGAAAGAAGAAGAGAGGTTAGCCTTTCAAGTATTAAAACACATGAAAAAAAAAACCCTCTACAGTATTTTAGGAAATTATAATATTTCAAGTTGGTTTCTAAGGAAGTACCAAATAGACTCTGAAACAAACAGACTAGTAACAAAGTCTAGAAATTTCATTATGTGTGTGTGTGTGTGTGTGTGTGTGTGTGTGTGTGTAGGGATTTATGCATTATAAAATTGGCATTTCAAGTCATTGGAAAAAATGGCAAGATTTAGTAAATGGCATTAGGACAAGTGGTTAAGTATTTGGTGGATCAGTCAAATAACACAACACTTGTTATGTATCAGGTAGCTGTCATAAACTCTTTACATTTATTATCGTATTTAATTCTCCCAATAGCTTTGTGAGATAGATACTGTTTTGCCCTCATTTTGTAGATTGGGAGATTGATGCCTTGTGGAAATGGTCCTGATTTATTCCATTCTCAGTGCTTAGCAAGTCATTTATGAATGCAAAGGGAACTAATATTTTTAGGGTACCTCTACTATGTGCTAGGCTCTGTGCATGGTACTAGACTCTTTTCCTAAGTATTCATTAATTGAATTAAAGTAAAATGAATCTAACCCTGGTTTGACCCAGTGGATAGAGTGTCGGCCTGCATACTAAAGGGTCCTGGATTTAATTCCAATCAAGGGCACATGCCTGAGTTGAGGGCTTTATCCCCAGTAGGGGTCATGCAGGAGGCAGCCCATCAGTGATTCTCATCATCGATGTTTCTATTTCTCCCTCGCTCTCCTTTCCTCTCTGAAATCAATAAAAACATATTTAAAAAATAAATAAAATCTATATTTATAAGAGAAACTAAAACAGATTTGCCCAAGGTTTTATAGCTAGTAGGTAATAGAGCTAAATGCTTTTGATTCTGAATCTCATCTCTTTCCCTTATACTGATTTGCCTCATTATATAATAAGCTCCTATTTAGTGCATTTGGAATGATTGACTATAAAAATGTGATCACAAAGTTAGAAACGTTTCATAAAGTAAGTTTAATTAACACAATTTTGCACCCTTTTGGTATTATGCCTATAAGCCATTTAAATATTTTTTAAAGAAAACAGTGCTACTCATATAATAATATTCTGAAATAGATTTTCAGAAGTGTTTCAGAGGTAGTATAAAGAGTTTCCATGTACCCCTTACCTAGTTTCCCTCTTATTAATTTTTTTTGTGTTTTTAAATCCTCACCCCAGGATATATATTTGGAGAGATATCAGTGTGAGAGAGAAACATTGATAGGTTGCCTCCTATACGCGCCCTTACTGGGAATCAAACCCACAACCTTCTAGTGTACAGGACGACATTCCAACCAACTGAGCCACCCAGGTAGGGCTTACATAACTATGGTACATTTGTCAAAACTAAGAAACCAATATTGGGACATTACTATTAACTAAATCCAGGCTTCGCAAACTTTAGCTTTCACTATTTTTTCCACTAATGTCCTTTTTCTCTTCCAGGATCCAACTCAGGATACCACATTGCATTTAGTATAACTTTATTTTAATTTTTACTTCTGGCTCTAACATGTCAAAACCAAATTATAAGATACCACTACTAGTCTTGCAAGAATATAATTTTATTGCAAAAATATATTTTTCAGTTCATAATTCCAGATTGCTTTGTATGTCACATATTCTTTTGGTGAATGAGTTTAATTTGCATATAGTCCTTTTTAAGTTGCAGTCAGAGGAGATTCTAAAATTTGAGGACTGCTGGCTTCTGTAGATTGGATTCCTTCCTTTTAGACCAACCAGAAAATTATACAGAAAGCTTTTGGGAAAATTGTTTCAATGAAGAGTCATTAGCAAGAAAAAGAATAAGTTCTTAAAATTTAACTCTTCTCATTTACTTTCTTGCTTGAAGTTAGCATTAACAGCTTTTTTTTGTTGTTGTTGTTGTTAAATTAGCCAAGCCTTTATATTTTTACTCTTTTTAATCTATACATTTTAGTTTTAAGTGGCATTTTTCAACAGTGACACAAAGTTTTACAAATAGCAGCTAAAACACACTAAATAATTATGATTTCTTTGTGAATGTCTTTAATATCTGGCATATTCTACTCTGTATTCTATTTTAGTATTTTTCTCCTGGTTTAGATATTTTGTGAATATTTAGTGTTTAGAAAGGATTTTAGGGCTCTGTTTAAAACACACAAAAAGGAAAGCCCCAAGGAAAGAAATACCCATAAAAAAAAGCTGTTTGCCAAATTAGAAAAATCACATTTTTCTAATAACAAAAATTTCTGATGATCTACTTCCATTCTATGATCTGTTTATAATGTTCTTGATAAAGTGCTTAACAGTAATTTTAAATGAAAAGAATTTAAATGAAATGTTTAGTAAATGCTTTAATGGAGAAGCATAGTATTTTATATATATCAAAAATGACTTCATGAAAGAAAAAATAAATACACTCAAAATAGAAAAATATGAGTTTCAGTCTTGAGGCATAGTTTGCCTAAGATTATTAGTTAAGATCAACTGGAAAAGAGGACTTGTGTATCTTTCAGGTTTAACTCCATAAAGCAGTCTTTCCCTCCCTCCCCTAACCAAAACAACAAATAGTATAGTGGTTGTATTCTGATTTTAAATGCTATTTTACAAATAGCAGTGCAGATGCTCCTCAACTTGCAATGCAGCCACAATAAGCCCATCATAAGTTGAAAATATAATATTTTCTAATAATATCTTAAGTAAAAAAATGTACTTAATATACCTAACCTATAACATCGTAGTTAAGTCTTGCCTACCTTAAACGTGTTGAGAACACAATATCTCAAAAACACTGGCAACACACTATTCTGTAGGGTATTGGTTCTTTACCCTCGTGACTGTATGTCTGACTGGGAGCTATTGCTACCCAGTCTCATAAGAGAGTTTTATATCACATATTACTAGCCTGGAAGAAGATTAGAATTCAAAGTACTGTTTCTACCGAATGTGTATTGCTTTTGCACCATCATAAAGTTGAAAAGCATACATAATAAGTCAAACCATCATAAATCAGGGACTGTCTGTGCTTGAGTTTGTTCAGTAAGGCTTCTCACGATCCAT
Source organism: Lasiurus cinereus (assembly GCA_011751065.1). Classification (NCBI taxonomy): domain Eukaryota; kingdom Metazoa; phylum Chordata; class Mammalia; order Chiroptera; family Vespertilionidae; genus Lasiurus; species Lasiurus cinereus. The sequence continues at coordinate 515,052 of JAAGEH010000030.1, read as the reverse complement.
GAAATACCCGGGACTTTCAGTGTTACTATGTTAGCTGGGAATTTCTTCCACTAAAATTTAGGGTTCAGCTCAGAGCAAAAGCATGAGAATGTTAACTTTGTAGTTATGTGACAGTTTTGTCAGGTAAACTGTCCATTTATTTGGAAAGTGTTTTATTTTTATCCTATTAATGTGTGGAAGCATTTTTGCAGCTGTATGTATAATCATGTTTCATCTTATTTATGTATTTTTCTTCATTTCCCATCTTTGTTTTCACCTTGTGTATTTCTTCAGTGGCCAGATGGCCAACAAACTAAAGCAGAGAGGTAATAGCAAAACGAATGAAAAACAAAATAAACCTCTATACTATTTGTATTAATTTCTTGTGACTGCCATAATAATTTTCCACAAATTTAGAGTCTTAAAACATCAGAATTTTATTATTCTCTTGCAGTTCTGGAGGCCAGAAGTCTGAAATCAAGGCATTGGCAAGACTGCACTTTCTTTATAGCCTCTAAGGGGAGAATCTATTCCTTGCTTCTTCCAGCTTCTGATGACTGACTGCTCCGATCCTCCAACCTCTGCCTCCATCTTTGTATACCACCTTCTCTCTGTCTGTGTTAGTTAATTTTCCTTCCACCTTACTCTTATAAGGACATGAGGTGCACTTACGTACAACACCTAGGTAATCAAGGATAATCTCATCTCAAAATCCTTAATTTAATCCTGTAAAGACTTTTCTAAATAAAGTAACAATCACCAGTTCTGGGAATTAGGACGTGAATCCCTTCCTTCCTTCCTTTTCTCTTTAATTTAAAACTTTATCCTGCCATATTGCTAGTTACAAAACAGTTATGGTAAAGTATAGCATAAAAATATATATAGTCAATAATATTGTAATAACTATGTTTGGTGCCATTTGAATACTGGAAATATCAGAGGGAACAGTTTGTAAAGTATGTGATTGTATAACCACTATGCTGCACATCTAAAACTAATACAAAATAATATTGAATGTAAACTGTAACTGTAAAATTTTAAAACTAAACAAAAACCTTTAGCCTACTAATAAGTAAGGGAAAATAATAAAGGCTTCTAACCTCTAAGTAAGTAGTATCAGTGGTGTGACCCCCTGTTATAAATATAATATTAAAGTTTGACATAGAAGTTTATCATTTCTTGCTTTTTTGGGGATAACACAAACTTCAAAATGATGTTTTTCAAATCAGTTAACAAAACCTTGTAAAGAATTAAATTTGTGATTTAAGGCATCCCTGGTGAGAAATGAGAAAAGTGAAGATTTTAATTTTTTGTGCCTCTAAATATATTGAAGATTTAAAAAAAGATATATATATATATATATTATTGCTTTTTTACAGAGAGGAAGAGGGAGGGATAGAGAGTTAGAAACATTGATGAGAGAGAAACATTGATCAGCTGCCTCCTGCACACCCCCTACTGGGGATTGTGCCCACAACTAAGGTACATGACCTTGACTGGAATCGAACCTGGGACCCTTGAGTCTGCAGGCTGACGCTCTATACACTGAGCCAAATCAGTTAGGGCTATATTGAAGATTCTTAATGAACTAGTTTAAGTAAGTAAGTAGAGGAACCAAGAACCTGGAAATTGTATTAGATTGAATGAATATTTATTGAATGCCCTCCATGTGCTATCAGATACTAAAAAGAGGGTGGCTCTGCCATTGTGCAGTTTAGGCTCAAGATTCCATGGAATCTTAGAAACAAGAGAAAATTGATTTTAGCAGAATTAGCTGCCAGATATAGAAACCACAGTAAAGGTCAGAGGAGTAAGTTGTTTTGAAAAATTCTTAATTATTAACTAGTAATGAAGCAGGAAAATCTTTTTCTAATAACTTTGAGGTTTTATTAGGTTGGGAGATACTTTATTTTTCTAAGATATACTTTTAACTGACTAGAAATGGTAAAAATTTATTATTAACAGTAGATGAAAGCCTGTACATTAGAAATTAAAGACTTATGGTTGTAAAGAGAAAGCAAATTGTTATTTTTGCTAGACTGTACAGGAAGTTAAAAAGTAGCATAAAAATAATCTTATTTTAGAATTTTTAGGAAGTCTTAAAGTGCCAGATAACACATTTAAAAAGAAGTTTAAAGTTTAAGAACATGTTACTATACCACAAAGTCAAAGTTATATAACAGAATAGTTGAAGAATTAATGAAGGAAGGGGAATAAATAGCCTAAGGTAATATTAGGAATGCATTTTTTTTTTAGGTAAACTAGGATGTTTAATTTTAAAAGAACCCTCTTTCAATAGGATCATTCTGTTCTAAAAAATGGTGGCATTCTTTCAAACTTTTCTTCTTTCAGAAGTAGCAGTTACATTGAGTTAATCTTAAAAATGTGAACCCCCTACTTTCATTTTCATAGTTCTGCATAGAACCATGAGCATGGATTAGGTTATCTTTCACATTTCCAAGCAAAATTCAAACTCCAAAAAACAGCCCCTTGAGAGTAAACCAACAAGCAGAGAGCATTGCATTACCCCAATCAAGCTGTAGGCTTCATCAATCTCCTGGCTAGCTTTGCACTCTTCCACGGGATTTTACACCTGGGATACCAAACACCGACATAGAAAACTCCCTAATATAAAGCAGCGATTTTCAGTCAGTATACTGTGGCACACTGTTGGGACACAATTTTTTAAAACCTGCAATACCTGACTAGTCAGGGACACTGACTTCTAGGCCCCTTAGATTGTCAAAATAAAAAAGAGTGGGTCAAGGGCACGTACATTGGTTGCGGGCACATCCCTAGTAGGGGGTGTGCAGGAGGCGGCTGATCGGTGTCTCTCATCGATGTTTCTAACTTTCTATCCCTCTCCCTCTCTGTGAAAAATCAATAAAATATATTTTTATTTAAAAAAATACCTATTTTTTGGTCAGATTGGCAAAATAGTACTTTTTGGTGTGCTGCAGAATCTTAGTAATTTATATGTGCCATGAGATGAAAAAGGTTGAAAATTGCTGACAGAAAGCCAAGACGAAAGTGTCTATCTTGAGTAACGAGACACACCATCACTTACAGAGACACACCATCACTTAGAGTCTTCAAACGTTATTGCACTTTTAACTTCTATAATGTGACAATGCATTCAGGGGACAATCTCCAGACTAGTTTTAACAGATTAACACTTTTAAGCAGACATGACTGTCCTAAACTGTTCATGAGGTAAGACTTTTACAAAATGACTAATATTAGTGGTAAGGGTGGAGCTGGGAGTATTGCAGCGATGGTGTGGTGGAACCTGTGGCCCTTCCTGAAGCCAGGGGCTCTTGCGGCCTGCAGATGTCAGCCTCCGCATCTCCCTGTGCCTGTGGACTGGTTTGGTGATCCACTAGGTCAGTGGTCGGCAAACTCCTTAGTCAGCAGAGCCAAACATCAACAGTACAACAATTGAAATTTCTTTTGAGAGCCAAATTTAAACCAAACTTCTAACGCCACTTCTTCCAAATAGACTTGCCCAGGCCGGGGTATTTTGTGGAAGAGCCACAAGGAGCCAAAGAGCCGCATGTGGCTCAGGAGCTGTAGTTTGCCGACCGAGGCACTAGGTGTCAGGATTTCTTCTGCTAGCCTTTTGGGATGGATCAACGAGGATAACCTCAAAGAATTTTTACGTGGAATCTTCACCAATCCAGTAAGAATTCAGGACTCTGAGACCCCCAGTAGCGTCCAACTCGCTTTTCGGCCACAGCCTGAGGACTTGCAGCGAACTTTAGCTGGTTAGCACCGTGCTGGACAGGCTTGCCACAGGTCTCACCCTGGGAACAGGGCCTTGCGGCCAGCACGGCGCCCACGAACCCGACATATGACATAACCGTACTTGGCCTTGTAGCCCAGCCTGTGTGCTTTGTTGGCTGGGGGTAGAAGGGGGTTTAGGGGGTGGGAGGAAGCGGAGGCCTGTACCACCAGCGCACCCTGAGAAGGAAGCACATCACATCTGGCTGCTGCTTCCTCCATAGCTCCTGGATGTACTTGTAAGCGCCCATCTTGGTTTACCTGATTGCAGCGGCCAGACGGAAAGGAACAGCCTCTCTCCAACAATCCTCTTCCGGCTCCTCCTAGGAATGCAGTTTTAAAAGGGAAGGTTTTATACTCAATTCTACACGAAGGGAAGTTAAGACAAGGGAGTTCAGAATCTTGGGTTCCACTACTGGTTCTACTACTTAAAGCTATGAAGCAGTGCCTTTACATCTTCCGTTTAGTTTATTCAACCCTAAAAGAAGGATTACCTCTAACAATTTAATAGTCCATATTCCATGTAGCATCGTTTGTTATAAATTTTCTTCCATTTACAGAGTGACTATTTTCTGTCCAGAAGATTAAAAAATGCGAAATGTCTTCTGATACCAAATTCTTCTAACTGTTGGAAGTTGAAAGCTTTTACTCAGAACCATGAAATGAAGCAACCCTGGGTTTGTGTGCAGTGGGGGGTAAGGGAGGATTATTACTATTTAAATTGCTTTTCCCTCAAAATTGGAGTTCTTTCCTGTGGAAAATGGATGAGTCAGAATGTAGAATTTGTGTCTAATTTTAGCTTACTACTTAAACTTTTTTTAAAGTGAACATATCAAGATTTTGTCATATAATAAAACAAAGTATGACGCTTAGAACTGATCACTTAACCCTTTCTCTTCTTATCTCCTTCCAGTTCAAAATGCTTACATTTCTTAATAGCCAGCATTCTCTTAGATCTGCAGTTAAGCTCAACACATTCAAGCCTCAGCACAATCTTCTTTGTAGGTTTAGCCTTTTTTGGAAAAGAGGCTTAGTCTGCCCACCATCGCCACTTTGCTTCCTGTCATAATGCCACTTTCCCTGTGCATAGAGAATCCTTGCCCTTCTTGTTCTCTGTTACTTTGTGGGGTTGATGCTTGCCACATTTCTTAGAGAAAGTGCGGTGGGTTTTAGGAACGTTCACCATGTTTTCAAGCAATGAAAGCATACTTGAACATTTTTATAGAAGCATTTAAAAAGTGATGTACCTAAATATTTTACTACACACACCTTAAGCATCCAGCGTTGTACTTCTTTGTCTGTGCTTTTGATTCTTACCAAATTATACTTCAGCCATTATTCTATAATTATTGTAAAATCTTAGTTTTTTTTCACATTTTAAATGAGCTTGTATTGAAATAGGTTATAGTTTTCATCTTATTATAGAATGTTCAGTAGTATAATTACAGCATAAGTAAACCATTCTCCATGTGTTGCTTGTTTCTAAGTTTTCATTTCTGTGAAAACAAACTCTTTTTAAAATAGAGTTATATTCTTATTCCTCTATTTGATTTTAGGGGGGGAAGGAATAAGAAAAATTATTCAGAGCTTGGGCAATTTTATGGCCTTTTTTTACACTCTTTAACTGGAGAATAGTCTGATTTTAAAGCTGTGCCTGAATATTTCTTATCTTCTTGGAGCCCAGATAACACTAGGTTTTGTTGTTTAGATTTATTTTTGGTAGTTGAATAGGCATGAAGTGGTATCTTAAGAATATTAAAATTTATTTAGTAGGGAGAATCTTTTTCCCCAAGTGCTGATTTGATCTTAAAAACTATTTGTATCTTTTGATGGATATATATGTTAGTCATTGTTTGACACATAATAGATGATCAGTAAGTGTTGAATTGGTTGGATTTATATTTTAGCCGTTAAGCTTTATCTATTGTGATTATTGCAGGTGTTGCTTACATTTACTCTTAATTTTAGATTTATTATTTTTTTCATTGCGTGAAAGTGTATCTTACATAATTGGATCTGTTGATTAGTTGCTTATGCTTCTATTGTTCAAAAATTTATCTCTATAGATGAGATAAGTATGCTATTTTTCTTCATTTTTTAAAATACTACTGGTTCTTCATATATTTAGAATTAATCATAGTGTATGATGTGGCTATGTTTTTCTCCACATTGATACTCAGTTTTTATGACATTTTTTAAAAGTAGATTTTTTTCCACTTATAAGTACTTTTAAGATTTGATCATTATTTTGTTATTTCTAGTCTCATGTTTTGCTTTGATTTTTTTAAAAATAATATGCTTAACAAAAACTACTTTAACCATTGAAAGTATATTATTCAGTGGCATTAAGTACATACAAAATGTTAGCTATCACCACTCTCCTCTAGTTCCTTTACTGGATATATTTCTACTTAAACCTGAAACATGATTGCTATTATTCTCAGGCAAATTGTTTAAATCTCTGAATCCCAGTTGCCCTGTCCGTAGAATAAGGATGATGCTCATAGATCCCCTTTATAATAGATCAGTTATTATTGAATAACAATACTTGAAGCAATCATCTTAAAGCCATTAGAAGAGGGTATTTTGTTTTTTTGTTTTCATTCTTCAAGGCATACACATACTTACATTTGAGGGTATCATGGTAAACATTTGCTAATTATTTCTTTTTTTTAAATGGTATTGTATACTTGAAATTTGCTGAGAGTAGATTTTTAAAATATATTTATTGATTTTTTTAAAGAGAAGAAGGAAAAAGGATAGAGAGTTAGAAACATCAATGAGAGAGAAACATCAATCAGCTGCCTCCTGCACAACCCCTACTAGGGATGTGCCCACAACCAAAGTACATGCCCTTGACTGGAATCTAACCTGGGACCTTTCAGTCCACAGTTTCTGTCCATTGAGCCAAATTGGTTAAGGCTGCTAATTATTTCTTATAAATTCTGAAGCAATCCACGTATTAATAAAAATCTTAAATGGTTATAGACAACTTTTTAAATAATTCTTTAGGTTACTATTTATAACTATTATTGCTGAGCTATATTTAATTTTGGGAGGAATACTATTGATTTTTTTCCAGTGAAATTTCTGTAGCCTTTGGTGTACTCTGAAAATATATACAAGGTTCTGGAAAGGGTAGTAAATAGACTTCTAAAATAGAATGTAGATGTGATTAAATTTATAAACTACCTGTTCTTTTTAAAACTGTATCAAAGCTATTCAGTTAACTCTTGAAAATCTCTGTGCATACTTAGCCACATGCAAGTTTCCCTGCTAGGGTGTATAATCAGACTGTTTTGCTCTATTTAGACACTTCTCTTGGTGTTACAATTAAAATTGATATATACTGTGTTTTCACTGAAAAAAAATTGACCTTTATATTGTGCTTTAAAATATTTATATATACTAATTTTAAATTCTCTGTTTAAGAGCTACAACAACACATTGAAGTAATCCAAGTTCTTGCCTATGGCCATTTACAACTAAAGGGTAATTTTAGCTTAGTACTTTAATATTTTTATGGTGAACTTGGTAAAAAGCAGAAATTATGTGGTTAGAATCTTATTAGAATTTTGAAATAAAGTATTTTTTAATAAATCTTTATTGATCAGATTATTACAATTGTTACTCTTTTTTTCCCCCTTTAGCTCCCCTCCACCCGGCTCCCACTCCTCCCCCCCACTTTCCTCATCCATAGGTGTACAATTTTTGCCCAGTCTCTTCCCACACCCTCTTGCTTCTGAGAATTGTCAGTCCATTCCCTTTCTATGCCCCTGATTCTGTTATATTCACCAGTTTATTCTGTTCATCAGATTTTTAATTCACTTGATTTTTAGATTCACTTGTTGATAGATATGTATTTGTTGTTCATAATTTTTATCTTTACCTTTTTCTTCTTCCTCTTCTTAAAGAATACCTTTTAGCATTTCATATAATACTGCTTTGGCAGTGATGAACTCCTTTAGCTTTTTTTTAATCTGTGAAGCTCTTTATCTACCCTTCAATTCTGAATGATAGCTTTGCTGGATAGAGTAATCTTGGTTGTAGGTTTTGCTAATCATCACTTTGAATACTTCTTGCCACCCTCATTTGGCCTGCATAGTTTCTGTTGAGAAATCAGCTGACAGTTGTCTGGGTCCTCCCTTGTAGGTAACTAACTGCTTTTCTCTTGCTGCTTTTAATATTGTCTCTTTGTCTTTTGCTCTTGGCATTTTAATTACGGTGTGTCTTTGTGTGGTCCTTTTTGGGTTCCTTTTATATGGGGTTCTGTGTGCTTCCTGGACTTGTAAGTTTATTTCTTTCACCAGGTGGGGGAAGTTTTCAGTCATTATTTCTTCAAATAGATTTTCAATATTTTGTTCTTTCTCTTCTTCTGGCACCCCCATAATTTGGATGTTGGTACGCTTAAAGTTGTCCTTACACTTTAAGAGGCTCCTTAAAACGATCTTCACATTTTTTTATTCATTTTTTCTTTTCCAGTTGAATGTTTTCTACTTTTTTCTATTTCAAATCTTTGACTTGATTCTTGCCTTCCTCTAGTCTGCCGTTAGGTCTCTGTATAATACTTTTAATTTCAGTCAGTGTATGTTTAATTTTTAGTTGGTCCTTTTTCATCTCTAGTTGGTCCTTTTTCATCTCCTCTTGGGTCTCGCTAAATTTATCGACATTTTCCAGGAAATTCTTGCAAAACCTTATAACCGTGGTTTTGAACTCTATATCCAGTTGTTTGTTTTCCTGCATTTCTTTCATTTGTGATCTGTTTCTTTGTCTCCACATGTTCACTGCTTCCCTGAATTGTCAGATTAGCTTTGTGTGCAAGGTGCCCTATATGGCCCCGTAGCTCTGCCTCCCCAGTTACCTGAGGTGGACTCTCTTGGTGCACCCCTTTGTGGATTGTGTGTACAACCTTGTTGTAGTTAAGTCTTGATTGTTGTTGGTTTCACTGGGGGGAATTGACCTCCAAGCCAGTTGGTTGTGAGGATCAGCTGTGTCTACGTCGGGATAACTTCTGTGCTGGAGTCAGCCTTATGATCCAAGACTTACACAATTGCAAAAGCCTCTGTGTTCAGCTTGGATGGCTTGGAGTCTCTGGGCAGAGCAGATAACAATGTCTTCCCGTCAGCCGTGCCCCAAGAGACCCCTGGGTCTCAGTGTCCCACGATAATTGCTACAAGCACCTCTGAGAGAAAGCTACCCTCAAGTTTCACCCATTGCCTGACAGTCCACTTTCTCCCCGAATGAGTCTGAGTCCCCAGAGTCTCGCCTAGAACTAGAGTTCAGAACAGTCGGGAGCTTTTGTCTTCCTCCCAATTAAGAAAGTCAGCTGCATACTCAGTTGCCAGCCCTCTCTGCCTGCGCACCTCGGCACCTCTGCCTTCCGCAGCTCCTCTGAGTCTCAGCGTGCTTTTCTTTTTCCTTCTAGTTGTAGAATTTCCATTCAGCCAGCCTTCCTGTGGTTCTAGATTATGTCCGTTTTGTCTTTTAGTTGTAGTTTTGAAATGGTTGTGCAAGGCAGCAGTTTAGATATTTACCTATGCCGCCATCTTGGTTACTCTGAAATAAATATTTGTTACTAATTATTTCCCTTCTAATTTCTAAGGATTAAAAATTATGGCTGTCATATTACAAAATGATCCTACTTTTATTTATGAACATGTGAAGTCACAATATTTAAAATTATGTGACCTTTTGAATCAAACCAAACTTTTTATTTTTTTCATGTCAGCATTGGCAGATAGGGAAATACTATTTCTGTTTTCAATTGCAGATTTTCCCAGGTTTTTAAGGATAAGGCATCGTTATATACTAACAAACTCCAAAAAAAGTGATAAAATAATTTTATGTAGAAACAATTCTAAAAATTGAAACTAAAAAAATTATGAAAAGATATTACTATCCAAATGCCTTATAAAGGTGCTCAAAACAAAAAATGAATTCAGAGCGTGTTTTGTAATTTCATCGTCTGTTTGGCTAAGTTGTAATTATATTAATTTACATGACATTAGGAATCCACTTTCCCCTTTTATGTCAAGCCATCATATTAAACTCTAAAACTACTACATGGAAATGAGAATACTAAGATTTGTATTGTAATTCCGTACTTTTTGTTATTGTCAAATACTGGATCACTGTGTCTGTGTTATATAACACTTTCATCTGGTTGCTAGTAAACTCGGCTTTTGATTGTAAGCTTGTGCCACTGTAGAAAATGGTGTGAGATGTTAACATTAAAAGTTCTAGCACATTGGTTAATGCTAGTAATGTGGTAAATACTTGCATCCTTGTATTTAGTATATTTTTATGTGTCAGGTCTTTTAAATCACAAATTTTTGGAAGAATACTGTATTGATGGAAAGTAATATCTTAGATGCTTGTTGTGATGGAATTATGTGGAAGGTAATTTTTAGGGATGGAAACAACAAAGGATCCTTCTTTTCATAGAAGAAATCGGAGAGGTAGAAAGGAATATCTTCCAATTGTTCCCTTAAAGAAGGTTTTCTTACAATTTACCGTAGAGTTCATCTCAAGAAAAATAGAAAAGTAATTCATTTTCATTTTAAAATCACAGTAATATTAGCATATATCTAGAAAGCAAAATTCAAGATTTTAACATTTAGTTTTGTATGTTTTGAAAATTTATTTCCCCACTACTAAGAGTAATATTTCTTGCCATCTAAAACCCATAACCCATTTTGATCAGTAAAAATCTATGTTCTTCAATGTTGTTCATATTTTTTAAATAAATTAGTTTTTGTTTAAAAACAAAATTAAATGCTTTTTAGTATCCTTTTTAAAACAAAACAATTTTTCTTACCTTCTTACCCAGAGATAGGTTTTAAAACACTTCCCCTATGAGAATGAATATCCCCTCCCTTTCTCTTGCCGAGAATCTACTAATTAGAGATTGCAGTTATTGCAGTTAAGGAAAACATGGAATACTATCACTTTCTTTTAAGGTGAGAGCTGGTAGCTGGTCACACAAAAATTCAACAAATGAGGTTTCAAAGGCATTACATTTTCCTAATGATTTGGTCCTATTTTGCTCGTAGGTGTACATTATGTTCATTTAGGCAATATTAAAATCTCATAAAGACATTTCAATTTAAAACTAAGATATAAGTTGGTGAAACATAAAAATGTTTCATCTTTCATAATTATGAGTCATTTTCACGTCACATTGATTATGCTGTTCTGGATAGAGCAAAACAAGTGCAGGGAAGATAGCACCTGTGAGCTTTAGTTACTGTGCACCGTAATTCTGCAGCAGTAGTTACCTACGTCAGGTAGTATGAGAACTAAGCTTTTGAGGCTTTGTGTATGAGCTACACGTGAGTGCCTTGAGCATCCTCTGCTTCTGACCTTTAAACTTTTTTTTTTCTTTTGACATTCTAGATCAGGGTAGGGAGTAAAGCTGTGTCAGAGTTAGACATTTTTTTAATCTGTCTAGCTTACACGTGTTTTCTCCCCTTTTCCCATTCGGGAGTGTGGCTCTGAAAGTGTTTTGTATAGAGCAATAGAAGTGGAATGCTGGTATATTGGCATAACTGAAGTTTTTCATTTCCCTTTTCATGTTATTTATCTATTTTCATTACTTCTGCAGTAAGATTCTATACTTGTTTTAGCTTTCTTTATATATTAAGTTGGTTACAGTGGTTGCTACAAGTGAAAAGAGGTTTGACCTTATTAAAAGCAAAAGCAATCACATTTGTTTCGGAGCAGTGTTAGTTTCATTTTTGTTAAATTGTAATGGAGTTTTTCTTTTTTTATAATGTATTTAAGTTTTCTAATGTCTGTCTGTCTCTTTTGCTAGAAGGGCATAAGGTGTTTTTGCCAGTAAATGTGGGGTTTGTTAGTTTGAAAATCAAACCAGGAAAAAAGGGAGAAAGAAAGAAAAAACAATGGATATTCTTATAGTTTTTAAAATAAATAAAAGAGGCTGTTCTATTTTTCTTTGTTAGTTTAAAAATCAGGACAAGAAGAGCAGGATCTAAGGAGATAAAGATTTTCCTTAAATGATTGACTAAACGTATATTTAGTAGAGCTCATTATTTCAGACTAAAATTGGATCCCAGCCCTGGGCAGGTCATAGTTGGTTGGAATGTCATCTTGCACACCAAAAAGGTTGTATCCCTGGTCAGGGTGCATACGGTAGACAACCAATTGGTGCTTTTCGCTCACATCCCTGTTTCTCTCTTTCTCCTTTCCTCTCTAAAATCAATAAAAACATATCCTCGGGTGGGGATTAAAAAGATAAATAAAATTTACATGATTATTTTTCCTTAATTCTAAAATTCAAAAGTTTTACTTATTTGCATTATTAAAGTGAATCCAGAGAATTTCGTTTTTCCTTTATATTAATGATATATACAGATGGTTGTGAATGCATTTAATTTATATTATAATTTGTTATATTTAAAGTGATTCGGTGTGTCTATGTTAACATTATATAAATGTTCCACATGAGACCAGGTTAGATGTTATCCTAACTTACTGATTTGCTAGGCTAGTTTTTATCATTAAAATATGTAACTCTAATCCTAAAAAAACTGTCCTAGTTATCAGCACATTGTAAAATGTTTAATACATTAGGCACTATAGTAAACATGTTTTAAATACAGCAGAAGTGGTTCCACGTGTTGGCTTTTGCAAGATATAAAAATCATTGCGTCTACCTATCTTGACTTGGTGTAGCATGTCAGTTTTGAAAAGCCATGTGCAAGTTTGAGATTTTGAGATTAGAACTCACGTGGAAAGCTTGGGGTAGCAAAATATTAAAAAAAATTATTCTCTGATGGCCTGAATGATAATGCCTTAAGAGTACATAAAGCTTTGAATTCCTCCTCTTTTTTAAACAGACTGTGAAGACTGCTGAGAGACACTTGCGATCCAGTCACATAGTGGAATAAAGAAATATTGGTCCTCATGGAAGAAGAACAAGACTTACCAGAGCAACCAGTAAGTATTTCCTTTAACAATTTAAAGTTGATTGTAGAAAAGCTAATCTTAAGAGACTTTAAATATTATTCAAATTCCAAATTAAAAATAAAAATTAGGAAAAGACCTCTTAATACTTCTAAGTAAAAAATTTTATATGATCTCAAAATGCATATTTTGTTAACAATGCTCCCGAGTGTGCTTAGAAAATTCAGCATTACAAAGTTAGTATTGTATTTGGGAATGTCATTTTTTAAAAAAACTTATGGATATTTCCTTTTGTAGAACCTTTTGTTTGGTCTGATCTGTGGCCCGGCTAGCTGTCAGAAAAGGGCAGAGCAATTAGCCATTGTGGTGGGTTGAGGTGGCAGCAGGATGTGCTGTGGGACAGATCAGAAAAAAAAAAAAGAGAGAGAAAAAAAACAATGGATTTTCTTATAGTTTTTAAAATAAAAGAGGACATCTATTTACCCAACAGTATACACCACTTCTGATGGAAAATTTACTTTTATCTTTACCTACATTTTCCTAACTGACCTAATTTTTAAGAAGCTGTAGTAGTTGAAGAAAGTGTAATCTGACCACTAGCTAATTCTTAAAAAGATAAGATCCTAGAGACTAGGTTGAATTCTTAATTTCTTTTAAATATTTAATATAAATAAATAAAATCATTTTAAATGTCTGCAAGTGATACGAATTTATTGCCTTGTCATGGCTTCTTTTTGTTTGGTTGTTTTGGGGTTTTTTTTTGTCTGTTTTTGATCCTCATTTAAAAAAGGAGAGCAATAATCATCCTCTTAAAATACTTTTATGTTAAAGAATCTTTTCCTTTTGTCTTGAGTTTCATTTTCTGAAGTTAAATACTTATTCAATTTGCTATCCTGAGAGAGCCTCTTGCATTTAATATTAAACTAGAATATAGAGTGATACATGCTTACCTTTCTTTATGAAATCCGACATAGAAAATTTGGAATGTTGAAAGCAGGTAATAAGATACGTTTTTCATGTACTAGATGTATTCTTTACATTTCAGAAGGATAGACACCAGCTTCCATTTAAATAATAAATTTCTTTAATATGTTTTTAATATTTTTCTTTAGGTCAAGACATGTATACTGATGATTTATTTTGCTATTATATTTTTGGCCCTCTCACAGTAAACATAAAATTAGGATGTCATAAGCAATTGTTAAAAAAAACCTTTTGAAACATTTGGAATGTTATTCTTTTCCCTGGTGGGACATTAATAATCAGGGAAATGATAGGGTTAAAAGTAATCCTCAGCAGTGTATCTAGGATACACTATATTTGTATAAGAACAAAAAGCTGAATTAGAGACATTAAATGTATCAATGAAAATGATGTCATTGAGTTTTTAATTTAGTAAAAGGTCTAGTCATAGTTTCAAAAGACTTATATAAGTTGTTGAAATAGGTATTGTTAGTTACTCCTTACCTATTTAAGGTAATGAGAATTGTGAGAATGACCTGCTTATAAGTCATCTTTTCTACTCTGCTTTATTTCCTTGGCGTTCTTATTCAATTTCTATAACATAACGTATTAAACCTGATTGTTACTTCAGAGGGAGGTAAGGAATTAAACCACTTTAAACACTAATTCTCTGTTGACTATAAATGGTGATTGCTTTGGGGCATCGTTTTCCTATTGATTTGTGCCCGGGTTTAATTTATAAAGGTGACAGAGTGACCACACTGAGAGATCAGTGCCATTTGAAAGAAATGTTTAATGTTACAGTTCCCTTAGAAATTAGTGGCATGGCATGTCACACAGGACCCCTGGGGGTTGTGGGGCAGGGGGAGGGGCAAGCACCAGTTTTGATCAGGAGGCAGACAGGAGCTAGGGGAATGCATAGGCCATAGCTTTTATTGGGGCTTCCACAGGCAAGGCAAGGGAGGCCAGGCAAGGCGGAGTAAACAGTTTAGGATTGTTAGCTTGAATCATTCCCGGAGGTTTGGTGCATAGGGGCTGTCACTAGGTGTCGTATCCATCTGGCCCTGACTTCGTTTAGAGCAGGGAAATACTGAGTTGGTGTGTATGCGTTAGATGAAGGAAGTAGTTCAGAGCATGGGCTCCGGATTGTAGAGGCCATATAAACAATTTTGGCTTCGTGATTAATGGATATCAAATAAAATAGAATCTAAGAAAACACAGAACACTTATTGACTGTTAATAATAATTAGGGTAGGAGAGTAAATGTCAAATTTTGAAGAGAAAAATAAGTTTTCACAGGCTCTAGTGGAGCTAGGAAGTTTGAATGGAAAGAATAGTCCTATGCCAGGTTGATGATGATAAAGCTAAGATTTTTAACCCTACTGTTCATCTCTATATAGAGGAGATGTTACTGATGGGCATTATTATTGGAGATATTTTATTCCTATCATCTCTCATCTTGTCCTCTCTCGTTTCTCTACTTCTTACTTGCTCTGTTTTAAGATTTAAGATTTGTTCGGGTCATTATTAACAAGGCAACATAAATCCTAGCCACCGGATTTTCTTTCACTTTCTCTATTGCCAGTCAATCCTCTGCAATGAGAAATGGTTTTCTCTGTAGTCACCATTTATGTACGTGACTCAGCTTCTTCCAATCTTCATCTTTTTTGACTACTTTGAAGCAGCTCATATTATTGTCCAACCTGGAACTCTTTTAAAAAAGAGTGAAAGGAAGCATTAACCAGACTCAGTTTGGGATAAGAGGTATAATCCAAGACTCTGGCGAACTGAAAGCACTTAACTCCTTTATGGATATCAGTAGTGGTCTCTGAACTCAAGTTTTGAAAAAGGACATTATACACATAGGAAAAAATTTTAGAATGTACGTATCAAACCCAATGCTCATTGTTTTATTTATTTATCATTATTTTACTTAATTTTTTTAATCCTCACCTGAGGATATTTTTCCATTGATTTTCAGAGAGAGTGAAAGACAGAAATATATTTTTTTTCATGCCTCTGCTTATATCACATTTTTTTGAAGTTTTTTTTTAATTAAATCTTTATTATTCAGTCTATTACATTTGTTTCTCTTTTTTCCCCTCCATATCTCCCCTCCACCCGGCTCCCAATCCTCCCTCTACCCTTACCTCCCTCCCATTGACCTCATCCATAGGTGTATGATTTTTGTCCAATCTCTCCCTGTACACCCCTCCCCCTTTTCCCCCTGAGAATTACCAGTCCACTCCCTTTCTGTGCTCCTGATTCTATTATATTCACCAGTTTATTCTGTTGATCAAATTTTTAATTCACTTAATTTTTAAATTCACTTGTTGATAGATATGTATTTGTTGTTCATAATTTTTTTATCTTTTACCTTTTTCTTCTTCCTATTCTAAAAGAATACCTTTCAGCATTTCATATAATACTGGTTTGGAGTTGATGAACTCCTTTAGCTTTTTCTTATCTGTGAAGCTATTTATCTGCCCTTCAATTCTGAATGATAGCTTTGCTAGATAGAGTCAGAGAGAAATATTGATGTGAGAGAAACACATTGATTGGTTGCCTCCTGCACATTCCTAGACCAGGACCCAGGCCAGGGAGGAGCTGCAACCGAGGAGGTACGTGCCCTTTACTGGAATTAAACGCCAGACGCTTTGGGTCTGCAGGCCAATACTCTATCCACTAAGCCAAACCAGCTAGGGTTATTTATCATTATTTTATCCATTCATCTATGCATGGATTCTGCGATTGTTTTCACTTTTTTTGTGTGGACATGTTTTCTTTTCTCTTGGTTATATAGCAAGGAGCGGAATTGCGGGGTTATATGGTAACTGTTTAACCTTTTGAGGAACCAGTACTAAAGTAGTTGTACTATTTGCATTCTGTCAGTTTCTGGATTATATTGTTTGAACCCGGGCTTTTGTAATTCAGTGAAATATGTCTGTATTCTTTGAGTTAGTTTAACTGCCTCTGGTGCCAGGGTAGTACACCCTTCCTATCCCTGACTTATAGGAGGACATAATTGCCCAAATTAAGGTGAACAGTATCTGAAATGTTAAATCTAATCCAAGTAAATAGCTGTATTCCCACCTTAAAATTATTTAGCAGAATTTTTGCCTTTTGTTAGTTTGAAATACTTTTAAGTATTCATAATTTGTATGGCTAAGCATACTTAGCATCTTTCTGCTATAACTAGTTATTACAACCAGAGAGCTCTAAAATCAGTTTCTTTTATAATATGAAAACAGTGAACATGAGCTGTATCAAACATTATTTTTCATTTCTGGACTAAACTGCTTCAATGTAAATACTTTTACCTTGGAAGGAATTAAGAAAAGATGAAAATCTGGAGGGAAAATCAGAATGGTGTGAATAATATTTTTTAAATTACTAGTAACAAAAATAAAGAAGTTGTCTTTATTTTTGGCATGTAGGTAATTTAAATACACCAGTAAATACATTTCTGTTAGTCATAGAGGATGTAGTACAGTGGTCAGATCATTGGCCTGTGTTGCCTGTGCCTACCAATGTGTCTCAGGTTCGATTTTTGGTCGAGGGCACATACCTGGATTGTAGGTGAGAGATCCTGGTCCTGGAGAGGGGCATGTGCAGGAGGCAACCAATCCATGTCTCTCTCATATCAGTGTTTCTCTCTTTCCCTCTCTTTCTTTCTCTCTCTCTCTCCTCCTTCCTTCCACTCTCTCTAGAAACCATTGTAAAAAATATCCTCACGTGAGGTTTAACAAAAAGAAAAAGATATTTCTGTTAAAGAAGTTTTGAGTTGATGGTATCAAGAGATTCATATTTACTGTTTAATGATATAATTATGCATTTGTTAAAATTTAAAACCAACGAGTTTGTATCTGAGTTTAGATATTTCATCCTGGTAAACATTTTATCTTGAGTAAAAATATTATTTTTTAATTTAATAAACCTTTATTGTTCAGAGTATTATAATTGTTCCTCTTTTTACCCCCATAGCTTCCCTCCACCCGGTTCCCACCCCACCCTCTGTCCTAACCTCCCTCACATTGTCCTCATCCATAGGTGTACAATTTTTGTCCAATCTCTTCTTGCACCCCCGCACCCCTTTCCCCCTGAGAATTGGCAGTCCACTCCCTTTCTATGCCCCTGATTCTATTATATTCGCCAGTTTTTTTTTCTGTTCATCACATTTTTAATTCACTTGATTTTTCTTGAGAGGTGTTTTTGTGTATTTTTTTAGTTTTAATTAATATATTCTTTTTATTTTATTTTTTTATTTAATAAACCTTAATTGTTCAGACTATTACAGTTGTTCCTCCCCTCCGCCCCATAGCTCCCCTCCACTAGGCTCCCACCTCTCCCTCTGCCCTTACCTCCCCCTGCATTGTCCTCATCCACAGGTATATAATTTTTGCCCAGTCTTTCCCTGCACTCCCCCTCACCCCTTTCCCCCTGAGAACTGTCGGTCCACTCCCTTTTTATGCCCCTGATTCTATTACATTCACCAGTTTATTCTGTTCATCAGATTTTTAATTCACAATCGTATGGGTGGTCCTTTATAGGTAATTAACTGTTCTTCTCTTGCTGCTTTTAATATTTATTGTCTCTTTGTCTTTTGCTCTTGGTATTTTAATTATGATGTATCTTGGTGTGGTCCTCTTTGGATTCCTTTTGTTTGGCGGTCTGTGTGCTTCCTGGACTTGTAAGTCTATTTCTTTCACCAGGTGGGGGAAGTTTTCAGTCATTATTTCTTCAAATAGATTTTCAGTATCTTACTCTTTCTCTTCTTCTGGCACCCCATAATTCTGATGTTGGTACGCTTGAAGTTGTCCCAGAGACTCCTTACGCTATCCTCACATTTTTGGATTCTTTTTTTCTTTTTTTCCAGTTGAGTGTTTTCTGCTTTTTTGTATTTCAAATCTTTGACTTGATTCTTGCATTCCTCTAGTCTGCTGTTAGGTCTTTGTCTAATATTTTTTATTTCAGTCACTGTATGTTTTTTAGTTGCTCTTTTGTCATCTCTAGTTGGCCCTTTTTCATCTTCTCTTGGGTCTCGCTAAATTTATCCATTTTTTCTAGGAAATTCTTGGAAAACCTTACAACCGTCGTTTTGAACTCTATATCCAGTCATTGTTTTCCTCCATTTCTTTCGTTTGTGATCTGTTCCTTTGTGTCCACATTTTCACTGCTTCCCTGAGTTGGTAGAGTAGCTTTGTGTGCTAGGTGTCCTATATGGCTCAGTAGCTCCGCCTCCCCAGTTACCTGAGGTGGACTCTCTTGGTGCATCCCTGTGTATACAACCTTGTTGTAGTTAAGTCTTGATTGTTGTTGGTATCACTAGGGGGAATTGACCTCCAAGCCAATTGGTTGTGAGGATTAGCTGTGTCTACGCTGGTATAACTTATGTGCTAGAATCAGCCTTATGAGACAAGACTTGCACAATTGCAAAAGCCTCTGTGTTTAGCTTGGATGAGTCTCAGGGCTGAGCCAACAGCCTTGGCTTCCCGTCAGCCCTGCCCTATGTGTCCCTTGGGTCTCAGTGTCCCTTGGTAATAGCTGCAGCCCTCTCTGTGTACTTGTGCTCGTGCGCTTCCAGACCTCTGCCTTTCCGGCTCCCCTGAGTTTCCATGTCTATGACCGAACATGTCTATCTTTAAAAATGACCCATGTGCACTTGAGAAGATTGTATATTCTGTGGCTTTGGAGTGAAATGTTCTGAAGATGTCAATTAATTCCATCTGCTCTAGTGAGTCATTTAGGATTGTTGTTGTTTTTTCTGATTTTTTTTGTTTAGAGGATTTATCCAATGGTGATAGTGGGGTATTAAAGTCTCCTACTATGATTGTATTGCTATCAATCTCTCCCTTGATATCCTCCAGGAATTTTTTTTTTTAATGTATTTGGGTGCTCCTGTATTGGGTGCATATATGTTTACCAGAGTTATTTCTTCTTGTTGGATTGCTCCCTTTAGTATTATGAAGTGGCCTCCCTTATCTCTTGTTATGTCCTTCACTTTGAGATCTAATTTGTCAGATATAAGTATTGCTACCCCAGGTTTGGTTTGTTTGCTTGTTTTTTTTTCCATTTGCCTGAAAAACCTTTTTCTTTCTTTTTTTCTAAAATATATTTTATTGATTTTTTTTACAGAGAGGAAGGGAGAGGGATAGAGCGTTAGAAACATTGATGAGAGAGAGACATCTATCAGCTGCCTCTTGCACACCCCCTACTGGGGATATGCCTGCAACCAAGGTACATGCCCTTGACCAGGATCAAACCTGGGACCTTTCATTCCGCAGACCGACGCTATATTCACTGAGCCAAACCGGTTTCGGCTGAAAAACTTTTTCCAACTCTCAGTCTGTGTGTGTCTTTTTTTCTGAGGTGGGTTTCTTGTAGATAGCATATATATGGGTAATGTTTTCTTATCCAATCCATTATCCTATGTCTTTTGATTGGGGCATTTAATCCATTTACATTTAAAGTTATTATTGATAGGTACTTATTTGTCACCATTTTTATTCTTTACCCCTGTATTCCTTCTTTTCTTCCTATTTCTCTTTTTTACAGCAGACCCTTTAGCATTTCTTGCATTGCTGGTTTGGTGGTAATAAATTTCCTTAGTCCTTTTTTGTCTGTGAAGCTCCTGATTTCACCTTCAATTTTGATTGATAGCCTTACTGGGTACAGTATTCTTGGATTCAGACTCTTCCTTTGCATGACTTTGTATATTTCATTCCATTGCCTTCTGGCCTGATGTCTTTCTGTTGAGAAATTAGTCACTAGTCTGATGGAGGTTCCTTTGTAGGTAACTTTCTGACTGACTCTGGCCCCTTTTAAGATTCTTACTTTGTTGTTGGTGTTTGCCAATTTAATTATAGTGTGCCTTGGCGTTGGTCTTTTAGGGTTCATTTTGCTTGGGACTCTGTGAGCTTCTTGAATTTATGTGGGTTTTTTTCTTCCCTATATCAGGAAAGCTTTCTGTTATTATTTCTTCAGACAGGTTTTCTGTTCCTTGCTCAGTTTCCTCTCCTTCTGGAACCCCTATTATGTGCATGTTGTTTTGTTTCGTGTTATCACAAAGTTTCCTTAGGCTTTCCTCATGCTTTTTAATTTTTTTTTTCTAGAAGCTGCTCTACTTGGGTATTTTTTCCTACCTTGTTTTAATTTCTTCTTGGTTCTCACTCATTTTGTTGAATTTGTCTTCCATTCTTTTCAGCCACCTTATGACCATTTCTCTGAAATATTTTTTTTTATTTAATAAATTGTTATTGTTAAGATTATTACAATTGTTCCTCCTTTTTCCCCCAATAGCTCCCCTCCTCTCGGCTCCCACTACTCCCTCTTCCTGTACCTTCCCCCAACCCCATTGTCCTCATCCATAGGTGTATGATTTTTGTCCAGTCTCTCCCTGCACCTCCCTTACCCCTTTCCCCCCAAGAATTGCCAGTCCACTCCCTTCCTATGCCCCTGCTTCTATTATATTTGCCAGTTTTTTTTCTGTTCATCACATTTTTAATTCACTTGATTTTTAGATTCACTTGTTGATAGATATGTATTTGTTGTTCATAATTTTTATCTTTACCTTTTTCTTCTTCCTCTTCTTAAAGAGTACCTTTCAGCATTTCATATAACACTGGTTTGGTGTTGATGAACTCCTTTAGCTTTTTCTTATCTGTGAAGCTCTTTATCTGCACTTCAGTTCTGAATGATAGATTTGCTGGGTAAAATAATCTTGGTTGTAGGTTCTTGCTATTCATCACTTTGAATATTTCTTGCCACTCTCTTCTGGCATGCATAGTTTCTGTTGAGAAATCAGCTGACAATCGTATGGGTGCTCCCTTGTAGGTAATGAACTGTTTTTCTCTTGCTGCTTTTAGTATTGTCTCTCTGTCTTTTTCTCTTGACATTTTAATTATGATGTGTCTTGGTGTGGTCCTCTTTGGATTCCTTTTTTTGGGGTTCTGTGCACTTCCTGGACTTGTAAATCTATTTCTTTCATCAGGTGGGGGAAGTTTTTAGTCATCATTTTTTCAAATAGGTTTTCAGTATCTTGCTCTCTCTTTTCTTCTGGCACCGCCATAATTCTGATGTTGGTACACTTAAAGTTATTCAGGAGGCCCCTTAAACTATCCTCACATACTTGGATTCGTTCTTCTTTTCTTT
The DNA here is from genome assembly GCA_011751065.1 of Lasiurus cinereus. Classification (NCBI taxonomy): domain Eukaryota; kingdom Metazoa; phylum Chordata; class Mammalia; order Chiroptera; family Vespertilionidae; genus Lasiurus; species Lasiurus cinereus. The sequence continues at coordinate 493,254 of JAAGEH010000030.1, read as the reverse complement.
TTTTTCCCAGTTGAGTGTTTTCTGCTTCTTTGTATTTCAAATCTTTGACTTGATTCTTGCCTTCCTCTAGTCTGCTATTAGGTCTCTGTATAATATTTTTTATTTCAGTAGGTATATGTTTCATTTCTACTTGTACCTTTTTCATCTCCTCTTGGGTCTCACTAAATTTATCCATCTTTTCTAGGAAATTCTTGAAAAACCTTATAACCGTGGTTTTTAACTCTATATCCAGTCGTTGGTTGTCTACCATTTCTTTTGTTTGTGATCTGTTCTTCTGTCTCCCCTGTTCGCTGCTTCCGAGTGGGTAGAGTAGCTTTGTGTGCTTGTTGTTCTATATGGCCCAGTATTTTTGCCTCTCCAGTTATCTGAGGTGGACACGCTTGGTGTACCCTTTTTTGGACTTTGTGTGCAGTCTTGTTGTAGTTAAGTTATGATTGTTGTTGGTATCACTGGGGTGGGGATTGACCTCCAGGCCAATTGGTTGTGAGGATCAGTTGTGTCTACACCCAGACAACTTCTGTGCTGGAGTCAGCCTTATGATACAAGAATTGCACAATTGCAAAAGCCTCTGTGTTCAGCTTGGATGGGGCGGAGTCTCAAGGCTGAGCAGACAGCCTTGGCTTCCTGTCATCCCTGCTCTATGAGGTTCCTGAGTTTCAGTGTCCCTCGGTAATTGCTGCAGCCCTCTCTTCGCACTCGCACGCTTCCAGGCTTCTGCCTTTCTGGCTCCCCTGAGTTTCCGTGTGCTCTGGGGACCCGTATGAGTCTGGAGCCCCAGGGTCTTGCCCAAAACTGGAGCTCCCCTCCACCTGGCTCCCACCCTACCCTCTATCCTTTCCTCCTCCCGCAATTTTCCTCATCCATAGGTGTATGATTTTTGTCCAGTCTCTCCCTGCACCCCCCTCACCTTTTTCCCCCTGAGAATTATCAGTCCACTTTCTTTCTATGCTCCTAATTCTATTATATTCACCAGTTTTTTCTGTTGATCAGATTTTTAATTCACTTGATTTTTAGATTCACTTGTTGATAGATATGTATTTGTTGTTCATAATTTTTACCTTAACTGTTTTCTTTTTCCTCTTCTTCAAGAATACCTTTTAGCATTTCATATAATACTGGTTTGGTGTTGATGAACTCCTTTAGTTTTTTCTTATCTGTGAAGCTCTTTATCTGCCCTTCAATTCTGAATGATAGCTTTGCTAGGTAGAGTAATCTTAGTTGTAGGTTCTTGCTATTCAGCATGTTGAATATTTCTTGCCACTCCAGTCTGGCTTGCTTAGTTTCTGTTGAGAAATCAGCTGACATCATATGGTTGCTCCTCTATAGGCAATTAATTGTTTTTCTCTTGCTGCTTTTAATATTGTCTCTTTGTCTTTTGCTCTTGGCATTTTAATTATGATATGTCTTGGTGTGGTCCTCTTTGGATTCCTTTTGTTTAGAGGTCTGTGCACTTTCTGGACTTGTAATTCTATTTCTTTCACCAGGTGGGGGAAGTTTTCAGTCATTGTTCCTTCAAATAGATTTTCAGTATCTTACTCTTTCTCTTCTTCTGGCACCCCATAATTTTGATGTTGGTACACCTGATGTTGTCCCAGAGGCTCCTTACATTATCTTCACTTTTTTTTTCCCCCTTTTTTCTTTTTTCTTTTCCAGTGGAGTTTTTTTTGCTTCTTTGTATTTCAAATCTTTGACTTGATTCTTACCTTCCTCTAGTTGCTGTTAGGTCTCCGTATAATATTTTTTATTTCAGTCAGTGTGTGTTTAATTTCTAATTGGTCCTTTTTCAGCTCTAGTTAGTCCTTTTTCATCTCCTCTTGGGTCTCACTAAATTTATCCATTTTTTTCTAGGAAATTCTTGAAAAACCTATCACCGTGGTTTTGAACTCTATATCTAGTCATTTTTTCCCCCTCCATATCTTTTGTTTGTGATCTGTTCTTGTCTCCGCATATTTCGCTTCTTGCCTGAGTTGGTAGAGTAGCTTTGTGTGCTAGATGTCCTATGTGGCCCAGTAGCTCCGCCTCCTCAGTTACCTGAGGTGGACACTCTTGGTGCACACCTTTGTGAACTGTGTGTACAGTCTTGTTGTAGATAATTCTTGATTGTTGTTGATAACACTCAGGGGAATTGACCTCCAAGCCAATTGGTTGTGATAATCAGTTGTGTCTGTGCATGTGGGATTGCCTCCAGAACTCTGCCTTTTGCATGTGCGTGGGTGTGAGCTTCCAGATCTATGCCTTTCAGTTCCCCTGAGTTTCTGTGCGCTCTAGGGACCCGTATGAGTGTGGGTCCCTGAAACTGTGGGACATTGCAGTTGTGAGGTTCTTGCCTGAAACTGTGGTTCATTGCAGTTATGAGATTCTGTTTTCCTCTCGCTAGAGAAAGCCCAGGGCACAATCATCAGTCAGCGCTCTGTTTGCACACTTTCGCATGCACTTTTGCACGTACTTTCGCATGCCCCCAGACTTCTATCTTTCTTGGCTCCCCTAAGTTTCCATGCATTCCTTCCTTTTCACAACAGTCCAGACTCCCCCGTATGAGTTTTGCCTGGAGCTGGGGTTCAATGCAGTTGGGATTTTCCGTCTTTCTCCCAGAGAGGAAGCCAGCTAGACCATCCTCTGCCCATCCTCTCCATGCATGTGTCTCTGTACCTCAGTTTTTTATAACTCCTCTGAGTCCTCGTGAGTCTCTCTCTTTACTTTTAGTTGAAGAATTTTCACTCAGCCGGCTTTCCTGTGGTTCTGGATGGTGTTCGTTCTGTCTTTTAGTTGTAGTTTTGAAATTGTTGTACGAGGCAGCAGTTTAGGTGTTCACCTATGCTGCCATTTTGGTTTCTCATCTCCATTTCTCTGAATTTTTTTCTCTGACAGGTTGCTTGCCTCCATTTCGTTTTCTTCCTTTTCTGGTGATGCCTGCTTTTCTTTCATATGTGGTCTGTTTCTTTGTCTACCTATAGTCCAGTGGTTCTCAACCTTCCTAAGGCCACGACCCTCACATACAGTTCCTCATGTGGTGGTGACCCCCAACCATGAAATTTTGCTACTGTTATGCATCATGATGTAAATATCTGCATTTTCCGATGGTCTTAGGTGACCCCTGTGAAAGGGCCGTTCGACCCCCAAAGGGGTCGCGACCCACAGGTTGAGAACCGCTGTCATAGTCTCTCTTCTCCCAATGTCTGGTTATGTATTTCTCTCTCATGAAGATCAGTTTTGCCATCCATAAATTGGTCACACTCATCTCTGAAAGTTTCAGAGTGGGCTGGGGCCGTGCTGCTGATTTTGCAGTAGCAGTGGGGGAAGGTGGAATTTAGCCCCAGCGGGTAGACAGGCACACAGCTGCCTGGGGAGCAGAGCCGTGGTCTCCAGCACCAACAGTGGTTACAGCCAATTTTTACATTTTACCTTGAATCTGATAAATACTTTTTTCATTTAAAAAAAAGGGGGGGGGGACATCTGTAATACTTTCAGTAATGAAGATAAATTTTAAAAATAGAAAAGAAATAAAAGATCTCCATGTGAAAAACAGAGAAATTCATCTCTAACTAAAAAATATAAGGGTTAATTAAAAAAATCTAAGCAAGATAAGACAGTTATCCTGAAATTTATTAGTTAATGTTAGCCTGACATTTTAATAGCCAGATTATTTAAAAAATAGATCACTATATTATTCCTTTATTTATTTTTGCAGGTTAAAAAAGCCAAGATGCAGGAATCGGGAGAGCAAACTTTAAGGTATATTGAAGTTGAATTTCTTTTTAATGATCTACTTACAATTTTTTCCTCATGCTGATGATGAAGATGACTTAGGTTGACTGCCTTCTTTTTCTTTTTTTAAGTCAGTCTTTACATTTTGAAATTATTTGGTTTAAAATGAAAATACCCTCCAAAAGTTTGTTTTTGAAACACATAAGTACTAATTTATTTATTTTATTCATTCATTATTTTTTCAATAATATGTACTGAACTCATGTTATCTATCAGAGCATATGCTATAGGGGGAGACACATTGGTCAGTTAGATGTATACAGAATAGGAAATAGGAAGAATAAGCAAAAGTAAGGGAAATGCAAGTTATCTGGCATTAATTACCAAATGGATATGGGATGCCTCAGTCATTAGCTTCCCTCCCCTTCTAGAAGAGAGACAGCTTCTATGCACCTCATGCTTTAGTTTTCCATAGTTTTTATCTCCTATTGTTTATCCACAAACCATATGAATCACCTCTAACATATTAATTTCCAGAATCCTCCTCTTTTGCTACCACACATTACATTCCAGATCATTTATTTTACTACCACACTAATCCATAGGTCTTATAATACATGTTCAGTGAAATGATCTACCATATTTTCCCTATCAACCATTGGCCCTTATCTCAAAAAGGACTTCAGTATCTTTCTTATGTTGCTTAAATTATAAGATCTCTTATTTTAATCAGTCCTTTACGAATGGTCTTAACTTCCTCCTCCTTTCCTCTATGTTGTACTTCCCTAGCAAAATCACAACCCTGGTTAAACTCATCTTTTTACCGATATCATATTAATTTCCAATCACCTGAACATTGTGAGAGAAAAACATAAAATTATGTTTACTGTTCTCAGTTTTCATTCATGATTACATCTCAAATAGGCACTTAAAAACTCTTAGTGGTCCAACTATCTTTCCTCATGTGTTTTATTTCCCAGTCTCTAAAATTATCTTTCTTCCCTTTTCTCATCTGAGGAAAAATTGTTTGAACATTTAGAATATACCAGGTACGAGGGCATGGAACTTTATTGATATTATGCTTGAAAACAAGAGGTTTATTCAGAAAATATATGAGAGCTTTAAGAATTTTGGTGTTGTAAAATTGTTAATAGAAATAGCACTTCTTTAAAAAAAATTTTTTTTGGTCCTAGCTGGTTTGGCTCAGTGGACAGAATTTCAGCCTACGGATCAAAGAGTCCCAGGTTCAATTCTAGTCAAGGGCACGTACCTTGGTTGCAGGCTCCTCCTCCCTGACACAGGCCCTGGTCCGGGGCTCATGCAGGAAGCAACCAATCGATATGTTTCTCTCACATTGATGTTTCTCTCTGTCCTTCCACTCTCTAAAAATCAATGGAAAAATATTCTTGGGTGAGGATTAACAAAACAAAAATTTTTTTTTTCTGTATAGAAACTATTCTGTCAGTGTACCTCTTTCCGGATATATGAATCCTCCGGTACAGTGTCCTCTATTTTTCCTATAGAGTGTAGAACAGCAAAGCAATTTTTTTTTCTTTAAATGCAGATTATAACCTTCACTCTCAGTTTTTAAAATATTTCTTTAAATGTAGATTATAATCTTTACTCTCAGTTTTTAAAACATTTGAAGAAGTATTTCAAAATATCTTTACTTTTTTTTGGTAATACCGATTATCCATATACATATTTCTGTACTAGTTCCTTTTATGAGCATTCAGCTTAGGTAGAATGTACTGGTATACATAGAGACTATATATTCAAGTAAACTTAGTAAACTGTTAGTTTAAAGTCATCTGCCTCAAATATTAGCCTGACTAGATAAGGGCTGTCATGGCACATCCAAATGTAAAATTCTACAGATCTGCAAAACTGTGCAGACATAGACTGAAAACTATTGTGTCTACCTTGCCACTAATAAGCGGTGGGAAAAGTAAATAAAGTGATAGTTTTCCTCCAGAATTTAAGGGAGTTGAAAATGCTAATACTTATAATAAACAGATATATATATACATATATATATATGTATATAATAACACATACACAATAACACATACCAGGTTTATGTCTCTAAAGTAAATTACTTACTAGCACTTGAAATAAAAAGTTGTTAACTCTACTAAAGGTAGGAAAATCCATCTTGGTCTTTTAATCCTCTTTATTGCTTAAATATTAGCATTATCCGTACTCCTCTATTAATTTAGGGTTATTTAATTAGATAAGACAGAAGGTGTATTAAAAATAAATTAAGGAAGGTATGGTAGAATGGAAGGCACAGTAAGTTGAAATTTAAGAGTAAGGATATTTATTTCATAAGGGAACTTGATAGTAATAGAAAATGCATTTTAAAGAAATAAAAAGTAGATATCTTTGATTTGGTCAAGATACCTACTATTTAGGTTAACAATTTCTATAATTTCATTCTGTTATAGATAATTCTTACATAACTTTACTGTAATTTCACAGCATAGATATTCTCTCATTGTAAGTGATACCTCTGCAGTTTGAGAAAAAAACACACACAAAAAACAATAGTTTCCCACTTATAGATCATAGCTCATTCACTCATGAATTCATGTAACACCTTTTGGTGTTGAGTAAAGAATATTTCTTTTTTTTTTTTTGAGATAAAGAAATTATGATCCAGAATGTTTTTTATATTATCTTACTATACACAGTTACTCATAGAATTCCATGTTATTCAATATATTCTCTTGCTTTTCACATTATACAATATCTGAAACCTTACTTTTGGAAACTGACTCATAGCAACTGTTTAGCAAAGCCTTAGTAAAGAAGTCCACACAGCAAGTATTGTGCATCCCAGTGTTAGTTAGCTAGATTACCCTTGAATCCTTCCAGGCCTTACAGAAAAATCAGTGTGTCTTCTGTAAACCACTCCCAGGAGTGTGATGGTGAGCACAACTATTCTACAACAAGGCTGAATGCCCATCGTGAGCCCAGGAAGTGTACACTCGGCTGATGAACACAGGTCCAAGAATATATGTTACATTTTCAGAAGCTGTTAACCAGCCCATGTACACACCCTGAGGTTTTGGTCTCCGAATTTTCAAATATAATGTATATGACATAACATTGCAGGATGGATAATCTATTCCAATTAGCACAGCTGATGTGAGGAACTCAGCCAGATGGATAATAGGGGGTATAGGCACCAGGCTTGTTCAGTTGGGGAACCAGCTGGTCCTTCACTCTGATCTTCTCTTGGAGACCGCCAAAGAGTAATGATAATTTCCCCAAATGTGGTATTAGGTATTGAATGATAATATAAATCTTCTCACTGTATTTGGGAAATTGATTTCCCTAAGGTAACAAGATAAAGAAGCCAACCCATCTGATGACGAGTCCTCCCAATAGCACCCTCGCCAATCTTTTTGGCAAGTGATTTAATCCCCATGAAAATAATAACAGCCTCAATTTCAAGAGCAGCAAATATTATTCCATCACATAATATAGCTTATTTTCTAATCCAGGCATACATATTCATTATTAATAGAGTAAGGTGGTTTCAAAAAGGGCCAAGATAAATAAACTATGAAAAACAGGACCTTTGTAGTCAGAACAGCCACATGATCATTACTTCCCTGGAGAACCTGAATTTCTTTCTGTACTTCTTCAAAATTAATACTTTTACATGGTCATCTTGAGTCATCCTCATTATGCTCTCTTAATACAGTAAGGATTAGAATAATATTTAAAACTCTAAGGAAGGTGCCAAGTAGACTTGGTGCTATATGCCTGTTTATCTGAAGCTGTATACTCAACTCATGCTATACTATTTTCTCCAATGAGTGCAAAACAGATCTGAAAAACTAGACCTAGAATAAAACCTATTGCTTGGCATATACTTGTGTTTGTCATGGAACTTGTTTTTTCCTGAAGGGAAGTAGCACCAGCAATATATGACCTAATAATTGCCACAGTTCCTGCTCCAAATCCCACCAATCCATATGAGAAGCTGGGATGTGTGTATACCCATAGAGACAATTGGCTGCCACCAAAATGAAGATGGAGACAATTCTTGGTCTATAATTAGACCACAAACCAAATATAGGTGAAGCTACTATTTGGCTAAGACTAAATGAAGCAGTAATGCAGCCCAAAAAACTTGTATCGGCTGCCCGGTCATTCTTTTAGAGATAGGGCCATATTGACATTATCACAATAGAAAATCTTACACTGCTGAGAAACATAGTAAGGTACAGAATCCTAATAGACTTCCATCAGCTCTCATAATGCACCTCAGTTTCTATAATATCCCATTCTCTGCTTCCGTGTGTGCGGCTCCTGCTCAGCCTGGGCCCCTAGGCCCGCCATAGGTACTGTGCCTGCAAGGAGGTGGGAATCTAACTCTCACAACACCTCTGGCTCCTTTGCATCTGACACAGTTGCTGTCAAACCAGTCCAGCCACAAGCAGATTTCTTTCTAGGAACATGAATGTGGGAAAGATGCCTGGGACTAGGGAAAAGTTGTAATATACTATTAAGTAATACTAGTTATAGTTAGATTGTATTTACTCTGTTCTAGTCTCTGCTATAAGTATTTTTTATATGTTAACTCATTAATCTCTATAACAACTGTAAGGTAGATTCTGTTATTACTCTTCATTGACAGTCGAAGAACCAGGGCACAAAAGAAGTTCAGTGACTTGCCTAAAGTCAAAATTAGCTTTGGCAGAATGGAGTATGAACTTAAGCAGTCTGGTTCAAGAATTTGTACTCCTAAGGATTATACTATACTGGTAGTTAAGGGAATATTGGAGAGTGGAAAGTCTGGTAGAAGGAAGAGGAAGGACATTGTGATAAAAGTTAGTATAATCTCCATTTCAGAATTCCAGTGAGAATCTTCCCTACACTAAAGTGTCTAATGTAGTGACTTGTCCTTCCAGTTTATATGACTTATCTTTCGTAATTTCTCTTAATTTTCTTTATAAGTTAAACAAGAAAAAAAAAAGATGTTGCTCAGTCTTGGGTATAATAGGAAATTTAAAATTGTTTGTTTTTTAATTGGAAGAGAAGAAGAATACAATGGAATGAGCCATTTTAAGGTTCAGAATTCCTTCTTGGAAGTGAACATATATATAACTTGAAAAAAACATATCAAGTTATTATGAGAACCATTGTCTTGAAGCATTTTTAGATGTGGAATTTTTCTTTTACAACTTTGTCTTCAGAGAAAATCTGACTTGCTTGTGACTTAGCTGGAATTTCTGAATGATAAAAAAACTAAAAGGGTCTACAGATATGATAAAGAACAGTAGAATGCTATGGGTTCTAACCCTAGCCATAGCTCTTCAGGTAGCTGCTAAAAACCTAGAATAGGATATCATGAAGACTTACTTTGCCTCTTTCTTGTATAGCCTCAAAAGAGATGGGTTTGATTTAATAACTTATAGCAATGGAACATGTCAATCAGGGGCTAATATATTCATTTTGGTTCTCCCAGTCAAGTCAGCAATCCCGAAGTCAGTGATCAGAAACCCGAAACTTCAAGCCTTGCTTCAAACCTTACTATGTCAGAGGAAAGTAAGTATCAAATTCTCTGCATGACATAAGTGGCATTCCTATAAACCAGGTGATGCTGTTATTTTATAATTGGTCTTCATTGATTGCTTTGTTTGTCCTGAATATCCAGAAGACTTTCCTTTGCGTGTGTGTGTGTGTGTGTGTGTGTGTGTTCTCATATTCACAAACTTGTGCTTTCCTATAATCCTTATTGACACATTAGCTGAGGAGCAAAAGCACATGGAATTCATTCACCTAAGGAGTCACATTTGATGATTTTATTTTTGCTTTAATGTTGGATGTGTGTGTGTGTGTGGTTTTGTGTGTTTTTTTTATGTTGGATGTTTTAAAGGTAAGAGTGCCTTACTCAAAAATCAGAAAAGTTTGTGGGTCAATCTCTGATGGCTATTCCAAAGGACTTGCTATTTTTCTCATAACCAAATGATACTACCTATCCATCCAGGCCAGAAAAAGAAAAGTAATTCCCTGAGAACCCAAGTTTGATACTGGGCCCTGAGGGACATTCAATTGAAGATATGCCCTCCACTTACTAACATTCACTCTCCTGTAGAATAATTATATTCATGCAATACACAAAAATGCGTAATGTTTTGTTTACTTTTTCTTGTGGAGACAAAATATAAGATTTCTCTAACATACCCTCTTCCACAGATTGTCTTTATTGGGTAAATAGTCCTCCTTGAAACTAAATGGCTATGCCCTTTATTTTTCTACACACTCCAAAGCAATAAATTTGTGTAAAACACTTTTTTAAAAAGACACTTTGGGGATATTTCTTCTCAAGATGATTGTACTTAATTTGATATATTTCCCATGTATTAAAAATAGGATGACTTAAAAACAAACACAAGTGTGTCTTGAATTCTACATAGTACTCTCTCAAAGGCACTATTTTAGTTGTTCTCAAACTTTAAGTGTACCTAAGAATCATCTAGAGTATCAGTTTGTAAGATAGAATTCCACCCTCATCTTCAGAGATTATCATTCAGTAGATCTGATGTGGATGGGAATCTGTATTTTCAAGAAGATAGTTACAGTTAAGTGATTCTGATGGGAAACTTCTCTAATAAATGAAATGTCTCCTCTTTATTGATTTGAGAGAGAGAGATTTGTTGTTCCATTTATTTATGCATTCATTGGATGATTCTTATATGTGTCTTGACCAGGAATCCAACCCAAAACATTGGCATATCAGGACAGTACTCTAACCTACTGAACTACCAAGCCATAACTCTCCTCTAGTTTTCTGAATGTCCAACTCATCCTCAAGAAAAGACCTGTTCCTTACCATACTTTAGGGCCAAAATGTAAATTAAGTCTTTTTGCTTCTTCCAAATTATTTCTCTTTTTTCCTTCAAAAACTCTAGTTCCTTTGAAGTTTACATTTATGCCTCCCCTTATCTTGTTTTTACCTCAGATCAAACTCATAGTCATTTTGCTCTTTAAAATCTAGATCTTCTTTGTTTTCTTCTCCATTAAATTCTTATTATTCTTGGTAATTTCAACATCTATGTAGATGACCGATCCAGTACCCATCATATCTCTCTTGTCTTCATGACCCTTGTTACTCAGCATAGATTTTATGGTTCTTTATTATAAGTACTTCTTTACAAATAGTTTCAATAAACTTGATTCTTGTACATTCCTTGCTAAACCCTAGTTCTAATTTAATCCAACTTTTTACCTTCTCTGTAAGTACATTCAAATAGCCAAACGCTGTAGAATAATATTTATATACCTAGCTGACTATTCAAGTAAGCACCTAGCATGTTTGAAAATTTTACTACATTTCCCTAATGAGTTTTATCTTTTAATAATTCACACTACTTCTTTTCCCTTCAAAGCACCCATAATCATTTTTATGGTTATTTCTCACTTTTAACTGATGACTCTTTCTCAATTAGAAGCTGTGAGACAGGAAACTCATTTATTATCCCATCACCACCAAATATTTAAACCTACCTGTGTTTGTATTCATGTTTTCTTGCATCATTTTTGTCAGAATGGAAATACTATTCTTGTTCATTTATTTGTGTTCCATATCCTATCCCTGCTCACCTTCCCCTAGGACCTTGGTTCTGTAGTTATGCTAACATCACTCCTATATCATCATGTCCTTCTCTTTTTAATCCTTTCTGTCAGTGAAGAGAAATGATCTGGTATCTATCATCTTGATACAAATAAAACCGTCCATCAGCTTAATTTTCCCCTCGGGTTGTAGGTCTTCTCTTTGTTCCTTGACTTATTGGAACCTTGAAAATAATTGCCCTCCTTTGGTTTCTCACCTCCCACTCACTTTTGAACCCTCAAATTTAGTTTCTACTACCACTCTTCCAATGAAATTTCTCTTGTCAGGGTCATCAGTACATTTCAGTAACTGCAAGTACTAGTTCTAGTGGACATTTCTTTTTTCATATTCTGCTTCTCACTACTTTTCCTCCCACCTTTCTCTTTTGCTGACCCTTCTTTGGCTCTCTGATCTCTGAATGTTGGTGGGCCCTTGGGATTTGTTTCTAGTCTTTTCTTTTTCTGCATCCTTTCATGCATTAGTATATTTCCAGTCTAACTTCTCCCCTAATTTCACTTATGTATTCAACTACCTGTTTGACATCTCCACTTTGCTCTAAAAGGGAAGCCATACTTAAAATGTGTGGTAGCTTATTATTCCCTTAGCTTCCATCAAATCTGTTCTTTTCCCAGGTTTTCCCATCTTAGGATGTGGGTTCATTATCCCTCCAGTTGCTCAAGCTGAAAACCTAGAAATTTTCCCTGTTTTATTCATTCCTTACATATTGATCCATCAGAATGTTCTGTTAGTTTTACCTTCAGAATGAATATACTTCAAGATTTTACCTTGTCTCCATTGTTATTCCTCTACTATAATAGCAGATTATGCCTTGACTTTATAATCCTTTTATAGTTCCCAAATACTGAAAAGATCAAGGCTTATTCTTTCTCTAGAAAAGTAAAAATTGGCCTAAATCTCCTAGGATATTTTGTCAGTCTCTTCTAGAATTAACTTAAATCAAAGGAAGAGAAATGTTTTTGAAAGCATTTGCCAGCACATAAGGAACTATCATGCAGAATTCAAATGAACTTAAATTCTTTGTGATAGTAAGAACTTTATATCTAATTGAGATTTCTGTCAAAATGATTATGAATGAATATGACCTACAAATTTCTAGTCATTATTGTTAAAGCCCTTGAACAATAGTAATGGACAAGCTCTACTATGATAAACTCACAGATGTTGATTTGTCTTTATAGTTGGGCAGGAATATTCCTCTCATCTACTCTTGGCCAAAGTTCCCTTTTTGGGTTAGACACTCGGGGATCCTAGCTAGACATAAATTTAGTGGCTTCACTGTTAGTCCCTATTTATAGTAAAGCAACCTCCTTTATAAAAGTTGAAAGAAGTTCTTGAACAGTACAGGAGCCTGGTACAAGCTCTATGGTGTTTCAGTCTACAACATGGGCTGGAATAGTGTCTAATGAATGGGATTTTGCTATCTTTCAACTTGAGTTGAATATTTATAGCATTTATCTAAGATGAAATCATGAGGGCCAAGCCTTCACAGCAGCTATTCTAGATGAAGTCCTAAGGGTTAAGAGGACACTAGCTGTGAAAGTGTCTTTGCTTGCTAAGTTATCAGAGCATTAAGCGAGTTCCTCAGGACTGTTTTGCCAAACTTAAAACCTTAAAACCACAAAGCTGAAAAAAATAGTAGTATAGAAGCACATTTACATCCTCTCTGCTGCTGACTAAACATAGTGATAGCAACAGTTTTCTAATAAAATTGGGTATTTCCCCCTAAATCTGTCTTCCTGCGAGTCAGTCATATGGCAAAATGTAGAATAAGCACCCAGATAATGAATAAGCTGAAGAAGTATAATGTGGTTTTCTAGATAAGGTTCTTGCTTTTTAAGTTTGCCTGAAGGCACAGCTAAGAGCTTAGGGTGCTCCATCTGTGGTTTTAAATCAGGAAGGGTGAAGGTAAAGATCAGTTGTTACTAACCTTCAACTCTTTTCCATACCCCTCACATTCTAGCTTCTTTTACAGTCTAAAAGTCTTTAAATCTGTTATTAGAAGAGTGAGGTATTTGCTACTAGTCTTTCTAAATATCTGATGTCCAAGCGGTATTCTGTAATTTAGTTTGAAAGACTATACAGTGAGATACAATTTTTCCATCTCATTTTTGAAGTGTTCTAACTTTTTACCTGGTTTTCTTTCAGTAATGACATGTACCGATTACATCCCTCGCTCATCCAATGATTATACCTCACAAATGTATTCTGCAAAGTAAGTTGAATAAAATTATTTCAAAATCTGTATGCTTTTTCTCTAGATTAATTGCAAAATTTAACCTGATATTTAACTCAGTAAGTTGATATATTTTCACCTCTCTCATTCTCAATCCTCATTCCAATTTTTGTTGTTGTTAATTCGAGAATATTTTTCCATTGATTTTTTTTTTCTTTTTTAGAGAGAGAGAGTAGAAGGGAGAGGGAGAGACACAAAGAGAAATGTTGATATGTCACTAATTGATTGCCTCCTGCACTTTCCCTTGACTAGGGCTGGGAATTGAACCTGAAATCAAGACATATGGCCCTAACCGGAATCGAATCCAGGACCTTTTAGTTGGAGGTCTATCTACTGAGCAAAACTAGTTAGGGCCTTCCTTACTCCAATTTTTTATTTCCTGCAAATATGGAGTCTATGTAATATCTTTTTATTTTTTTATTCATACATTCATTCATTTTTTACCCGAGGTTATACTTTTTATAGATTTTTAGATTGGGGGTGGGGGGGGGGAGAAAGATTGATCAGCTGCCTCCTATATGCGCCCCAACTGAGAATTGAACCTGCAACCCAGGTATGTGCCCTAACCAGGATTCAAACCTGCCACCTGTTGATGTTTGGGATGATGCTCCAACCAACTGAGCCACACCAGCCAGGGCTGTAATATCCATTTGAAAAGTAGATGGTTGGTCCTCACTGGTTTGGTTCAGTAGATAGAGCGTCTGTCTGGGGACTGAAGGGTCCTGGGTTTGATTCTAGTCAAGGGCGCATGCCTGGGTTGCAGGCTCCTCCCTAGTGGGGGGCATGTAGGAGGCAACCAATGATTCTCTCTCATCATTGATGTTTCTCTCTTTCTCCCATTCTCTCTGAAATCAATAAAAAAAAAAATATATATATATATATATATATATAAAATGTAGATGGTTACCTGCAATAGATCACTGTTACCCAGGAGCTCTCTCTAAATCAGGGGTGGGGAACATCTGGCCCGCAGGCTGTATAAGGCCTACAAAATCATTTGTTCTTACCCTGCCAAGGCAGGGGTGAGTTAATTAAATGCTTGACTAAATGTAGCAGGTTAATTGTTAAGGTGATATTTTTATATGGCCTGTGAATGATGTTATAAGTATCCAAATAACCCTTGGCATAAAAAAGATTCCCCACTCCTGCTCTAAATAAAGAGGCACTGAAAATGAAAAATACGATAATGATCAAAGCATATTACTGATTAACCTCTTATTATTTTCTGTTTCCTTTACCTTGATAGATCAATAAAAATAGCTCAAGCCAGCCTCATACTGGGACTTCTATTTATGTTCAGTTTCTTGTCTTAGGACTATCCTCAGAGTAGAAGTGAACTTGAAGTTAGACAGGTTTAATGGATTGAAGTCATTATGAGGCAACATTTTCAGCCTTCGAGGGGTTAAGATCATCATTTAAAATCCACCAAATTAATCATCTGACTAATTAGGTACAGAACAAGATTCTCTCTCATCATTGATGTTTCTCAATGCCAAGCTGCCAGTTGTGCATTGATAGTGAGCCTATATATACATAAATACATACAAGTGTGCTTATTAAATTAGGATATATACTCTTGTGTGCTTACATAATGCATAGAAATTTGTAACAGAGATCAGTGATGCCTGTGGGGCTATCGTAAAAAGAAAACAGGCATTTTCCCCCACCCCCACCCTTTTTGTGCCCATGTATACCTTGATTTTGCATCAGTTAAAAAATACACTAATTAAGAAGTTAACTCAAGGAGTTTTCCAAATTCTGATCTGGTATTAACACTAATAGAATACTTGGGCCAGTCATTTTCATGTGATTTTTTTTCTGAGAAATAGCTAAACCTATTCTCTGTGATTATTATGAAGTTAACAAAATACTTTGAGCTGTAAAGATACTGTATTAAATAGGGTATATCTGGAGATTAATCACTAAGATTTTAAATAATTCCCCAAATAATTTGATTAATAGCTACAACCTGAATTATTTCTTGGTCTCAGATCTGGCTAAGAAGAATAGAAATGTTCATATTCAGTCACTTATAATCCACTGAGATGGGAATATGTTGCATATTCCAAATTCATTTTCTTATTCAAAAAAGATTTGTATATCTGCTATATTCAGGATACCTTATTAGCTATGCCTCCTCTTTTTTTTATGTTTTTTTTTTTATTTTTTATTTTGAGTGAGAGGAAGGGAAAGGGATAGAGAGATAAAAACCTCAGTGATAGTCATCGATTGGCTGCCTCTTGCATGCCCCCAACTGGGGATCAAGCCCAGAAACCCAGGCATGTGCTTTGACTGGGAATCAAACCAGTGACCTCGAGGTTCAGGGTTAATGTTAAAACACTGAGCAACACAGGCCTGGCATATGCCTTCTATCTTAATTCAGAGCTCCTGTATAACTTTTTAAACTGGCCCTCTGTTTCATTTTTCTCTCTTCTAATCCATTTACAGAGCAATGCCAAACTTATCTTTATTAAGGAGCAACTCTGATCTTGTCACTCAGCTCAACAATTTCAGTGACTCCCACTTGTTTCAGATTTGTCTGAACTCTTTTAACCTGGTATTCAAGGTCTTAGCTATCTGTCTTTCTCTCGCTACTTCCCTTCCCTTTATATACCTCCCTTAATATAATCTATTCTTCTTCGAAGCTGAAGCCCTTGCTTTTCTTCCTATGTGCCTTTTTCAGACTTTTTCTATTTTCCTAGAACACACTTCTCTCCCACTCCTCCTGCACATCCTATATGCTCAGTTCACATATCACTTCTTTATAGCCTTCCTTCATTTTCTTCTCCAAACCTGAAACAACGCATCCCTTCTGAAACAACACTTCCCTCCAATATTTTATCATTATTACTCATGGTACATGTAACACTAGTTCTTATAAATGCAGCATAACTCACCATATAATATAACTGTTATCTAAAAATTCAGTGCATAAAATGTGGGATCATCTTATTGCATGAATGAAATGTGAGGTCAGCCCTAACCAGTTTGGCTCAGTTGATAGAGTGTTGGCCTGTGGACCGAAGGGTCCCAGGTTCTATTCCGGTCAAGGGCAGGTACCTCTGTGGCAGGCTTCTCTCTGGCCTAGGCACTGGTTTGGGCTCGTGCAGGAGACAACCAGTTGATGTGTTTCTCTCACATCAATATTTCTCTCTGTCTTTCCCTCTCTCTTCCACTCTCTCTAAAAGTCAATGGGAAAATATCCTTGGGTGAGAATTGAAACAAACAAATGAAAAAGAAATATGAGGTCATCTAGCTGGTATATATTACCAGAAGTTTCACTGCTGAATTCAAATCCCTAGTTAAATCTCATGTGGTTGACACCATTTACTAGCTTAAATATCAGTGGAAAAATTACGAGTCCTATCTGGTACTTCCAGATTTTATTATCTGGTTCCTGTTTTATAGGATTGATCTACAATATTGGGACTCCTTCCTACTTTCTTGCCTTTTCTCTACCAGCTTCACCTCTTTTTTTAAGCCCCACTTTTCCTCTTAGAACTTTAGTTTGGCCCTAGCCCGTTTGGCTCAGTGGTAGAGTGTTGGCCTGTGAACTGAAGGATCCTGGGTTCAATTCCGGTCAAGGGCACATGCTGGTGTTACAGGGTCAATTCCCAGTAGGCTTCGTGCAGGAGGCAGCCAATTTATCATTCTCTCTCATCATTGATGTTTCTATCTCTCTTACCCTCTCCCTTACTCTCTTAAATCAACAAAAATATTTTTAAAATAATTTTGAAAAGAACTTTAGTTTGGCCCACAGGGCTGGGTGAAGAACAAGAGCCACTTGTGAAGCCTGTTCTATCCAATTTTCTATTATTTTAGTTTTATTCTATATATAAACATAAGGGCATAAACAAGTTTAATCCATCCTTTTAAAAAATATATTTGTATTGATTTCAGAGAGAAAGGGAGAGGGTGAGAGAGAGAAACATCAATGATGAGAGGGAATCATTGATTGGCTGCCTCCTGCATGCCCTCTACTTGTGGGGGGATCAAGTCTGAAACCTGGGCATGTGCCCTTGGCCAGATTCAAACCTAGGACCCTTTAGTCTGCAGGCCAATGCTCTATCCACTGAGCCAAACCAGTTATGCCTAATTCATCCTTATATTTCACATAGGGACATACATATAGTATACCATAAATTTTTATAAGATATTAATTGGACCTTGAGAGGATATTTGAAAATTAAAAATTTCTCATAAAATTGTTTCTTAGGTAGGTTGTAATAGAACCTGGAAAGGAAATGTTAGCTCTACTTTTTGACCACAGTGAGAGACATTTTGTGGGAGGTTAGTCTCCTCATTATTGGTTCTTTGCATTTAGTGATATTAGCTATTTCTCCTATTTTTCATTACTAAAATAAATCACACATGCAAGTTTTTGTTTTCTTAAACTCTTCTAGACCGTATGCACATATCCTCTCAGTTCCTGTTTCGGAAACTGCTTATCCTGGGCAGACTCAGTACCAGACGCTACAGCAGTCTCAACCGTATGCTGTCTACCCTCAGGCAACCCAAACGTATGGACTACCTCCTTTTGGTAAGGCATCCTATTATAAGCTGTTTCTAAGAATATTGATTTTTATTCCCCAAAAAGCAAGCATAGCTGATCAGGAAGCGGAGAGATGAATGGTTCTTTGTAGAGCACCTGCCCACGTGTAATAAAAGAAGTTGGGTTTGCTACTTTCCAATAGCATATTTGATACATGTAATATAAAATCATAATTTTTCCGTACTCATTTGTTTATCAAAGTTAGCTACCAAATTTCCAAGGTACTAAGTGTTGACTATAAAACTTGGATTCTTTAAGTATTTGTGGAAAATCTTTGAGAAATTACTATTTTTTACTTTATATAAAACCTGGTATCTTGGTTAAGTAAGCATGATAAATGTATTTTGAGGTGACTGGTTTGCTAAAGCCAGGCAATCTAAATACCCTGATAGAATATGCCTTATAATTGAGGAAATCCCCAATTTTGTACAACCTTATATGCATTGGAAATTTTGTTCTTTGGTTTTAGGCATCTGGACATGAACTATAAATTAGAATGATTTACTAGAAGAGAGTTTGAGATTCTTTGTACACTTGATATCTGCACTGATTTTTTTTCTGTGTATGTAAATTGATAGATATATTAGTGTGGTTTATTACCTATTCCCTGCTTTCCTTGAACTGCATGAAAAAATTGAGAGAATATTGTATTGTTTTAAAATATGCAATATGTTAATAAAATTCTATCACTGTAGCCTCTACTGAAACTAGCTGGAAATTAGAAAAATCTTTCAACAGACTGCCACAGATTATAGATGTATCAGTGTTGCCTGCTTCTGATTTCTACATTGCTACTTTTCCTGGCCCATTTGGCTAATCTTTATGATAGTGATTGCCTTCTTATTTTTAGGCATTCTTTGGCTCCTGTTAACTACAAGAAAATGTGGGGGACGAAACCAGTTTGGCTCAGTAGATAGAGCGTCGGCCTGCAGACTGAAAGGTCCCAGGTTCGATTCTGGTCAAGGGCAGGTACCTTGGTTGCAGGCGCATCCCCAGTGGGTAGTGTACAGGAGGCAGCTGATTGGTGTTTCTCTCTCATCGATGTTTCTAGCTCTCTGTTCTTTCTCTTTTCCTCTCTGTGAAAAATCAATAAAATATATTAAAAGAAAAAAATGGAGGGTTATGTTTCATGATAGTTGTTGGTAACTTCACAAGAAAAGAGAAACAGAAATGCTCTTATTTCTGAGTTTGTAGTCCATGCCTACATGCCTGTCAGTTTTAGCCAATATACTAAATACTAAAATCTTACATTTGTGATTATATTTAACTAGCCAAGACTGAGCAGTCCTTTTGGAAGCAGAAATCTCTGATTATGCTTGTGTTTATTAAAACTGAATTTTTATTAGCTGGATAGTAATAGGCTAGCAAGTATAAAGTAAGTGTTTTCACATTTTTTAAAACTTTTTTTAAAACAAATTTTTTTAGATTTTAAAAAAAATACATTTTTGTTGAGGAAGGGAGAGGAAATGAGAGAAGCATCAATGACGAGAGAGAATCGTTGATTGGCTGCCTCCTATATGCCTCCCACTGTGCCCTGACTGATTCGTAGGTCCATGCACAACCACAGAACCACGCTGGAAACTAGGCCAGGCTTAACTCTCTGTTTTGATTTAAATTTATTATTAGCAAGCCCTATGTCTTTATGGTATTTTTGAACAACAGTTGATTATTCTTATTGTTTATTATTAAATAAAACTTCTATTATACCTCTGGATTCAGATTATTGAATACCTGACATAGTGCCATGTGCATGTAGGTCCTAGATATTATGGTGTCTTTTGTGATTACTGCATTTTCCCTGTAGTAAAGAAAAAAGAAAATTCTGTAAAATAGATTAATCCGTGTTAAAAAGAAAATAGTGTTTATATTTTGAAGTAATATTTACTATTGGGGGTAAGGAAAACTTGTTTTATAAATTCTCTAATTTAGAGAGAAGTAATCATTAGATTAATTTGCCTTTAAGTTATATATGAGACTTACTGGAGGGAGATGTAGATTGGGATAATATGAATGATATATATTGCATATTCTCAATTTATAAAGGACATTACAAAGCAATGTTTGGAATGTTTTTAAGTGATTCTTTTTAAGACATTTTCCTATGTTTTAGCATGGCTTTTTTTAATGTGTTCACTCAAATATAGAATACTTTATTTCTTTATTCTTGTGAAGATTTCAGAAATTCTGTCACTTTAGTATTGACTCTTAGCACTAGAACTAGGTTAAGTCAATCTGTTATTTCAGGTGTAAACGTGCTTCAGAAAATTTCATTATAATAATATTGTCTAATATATATTGAGTGCTTACTATACTAAGTAGCATGAAAAGAATAAGTAGTTTACACTTTACACTTGTCTTAGTTAATCCTCTAAACAGCCTGAAGAAATAAGTAGTAGCATTAGCCTTTTTACAGGTAAGGAAACAGGCTTAGAAGGATTAAGTGAAATGACTAGTCTGAGGTCATACAATTAGTAAATGCCTAGGATTGGAATTGAACCCAGGTCTGTTGAAATCCAGAAGTGCTCATAGCTTAGGTCAGCGATTTTCAAACAAAATTTTAGCCATTAGTTTATGTGTATCATGAGATGAAAAAGGTTGAAAATTGCTGATTTAGGTCTATATAAAAAAGATAATCTCAGAGTTGAGTTTGAAATTTGAAAATTTCCTCTTCTTGAAGAAAGGAAAAAAGACCAGAGGAAATCTAAGGAGTCTATGAGTAATTTTTAAAAGGAAAGGCATAGTGGTCATATTCTTCTCAGAACTATGTAGTAATGTGGTGGGATGGCAGAAAGGATGAGAGGTTTAACTTTCAATGAGACCTGAATATGTGATGAAAGGGGAAATCTTTTCTTTTTATGGGCTCATATAAAATTGCCTTAACTGTCACTGTTCTAATTCTTTTAAAAGAACTTTAATGTGAGATGAAGATTTGACTTATATATTAAGAACATTAAAAATGTTCATACCATTTCCCTCAGTAATTTCACTTTGAGAAATTTATCCTATGGAATTAGATATATCCACAAAACTTTCCTGTGATATTCATTGCAGCATTATTTATAATAGCAAAAGATTAAATACAACATATATATTCAAAGGTTTGTGTTCAATTGCAGTGTATCTATAGAATTGAAAACTGTGTAGCCATTATTCTTTTTTTTCTTTAATCCTCACATAAGGGCATGTTTAGAGAAAGGAAGGGAGAAAGAGAGAAAGAGAGAGAGAAACATCGATGAAAGAGAACATTGATTGAATGGTTGCCTTCTGTAGCTTCCCAACTGGGGATCAAACCCACAACCCAGGTGTGGGTCCTGATCAGGAATTGAACCAGTAACCTTTCAGTGTACAGGACAGTGCTCAACCTACTGAGCCACGCCAGCTATAGGTCACATTCTTAAAGAATATTTAGCATCTTGAGAAAACAAATGATTATCAATTGAAAAAATTGCAATGTAAAATTGAAAATCCTCTATAATAAAAGGCTAATATGCAAATAGATCAAATGGCAGAACAACCAAATAACTGGTCACTGTGATGTGCACTGATTGCCAGGGGTTGCTCATGGAACATGGCAGGTGTCAGTCACGATCATTGGCAAGCCTCTGGTGATTACTGAAAGTTCTTTGCTCCCGCATGCTGCAGTCCTGCCCAGCTCTTGCACCTGCTGCTGGCACTAGTCCCGCTTAAACCCACTGCAGGCGCCGGAGCCACCACTCATACCACTGCTGGTGCCCACCCCTGGCCCTAATCGCTCAGCACCATCAGTGCATACGAGTGGCGGCTGCCAGCCCCAGTCGCCCCTGAGGGCTTCTCCACCTCCCCCTGCTCCTGAGGGGCAATCAGGAGCAGCCCCAATTGGGAGCAGGACTGGCAGCGGGAGCGGGACTGCTGGCAGATGGGACAGGGGGCTTTGTGTGAGGGGCTGGGCAGGGGCACAGAGGATGGGCCGAGACCCACCCTGGTGCCCATTGCAGCCTCTTGGCCCACAGTTCCTTTCAAGGTACACAAATTTGTACACTGGACCCCTAGCACAATATCCCCAGTTAGTATATTTTTTAAACCCTATATAATAAAAGGGTAATATGAAAATGGATCAAATAGAAGAACAACCAAAGCACAATATGCTAAGGCTGCTCAACCACTCGCTATAATATGCACTGACCACCAGGAGGCAGATGCTCCAATCTGTACGTTAGCTTGCGGCTGGGGTCCAACCGATTAGGACTGAGCAAAATGGGCTGGATGTGCCCTGGAGCCCTCCTCAGTCCCTCCCCAGCCCAATCGTGCACCAGTGTGGTTCCTCACCCTGATCTGCATCCTCTTGCAATCTGGGACCCCTCTGAGGATGTCGGTGAGCTGGTTTCATCTCAATCCTTCAGGTCACTTTCCTTGGGAGGACGCCAGATGCAGGGCTCATGGCTGGTGAGTGTTGCTGTGGCAGCACGAGCCTCTCCTGATCGGGACTGATTGGGCGCGAGCCTGCGGCAGGCACATTGGGGCCGGGATGAGCCGGAGCTGCAGGCAGTGTTGGATTGTGGGTTTTGGCTAGATCCCTGCAGGCCACCCAGAGGGACCCCACCCATGCACAAATTCATGCACTGGGCCTCTAGTATGTACATAAAGACTAATTTGGAAGAAAAAAATGTGAACTTCCCAGTACAGACACTATACAGATTTGATCTGTTATCACAGAACCATGCAAAGGTAAAACTGCCTATAATTTTTTATGTGTGGTGACACTATATGAATTTTTTCTTATGCTCTATATTTTCCTAATTTTCTAAAACATAATGTACATACTTTATAGTTAGGATAAGTACTGAGGTTAAATTACTCGGCATTTATAATAGCTTATAAGTGAACTATTAAATCTGCAAACCAAGATAGTCTTTCATGTGGTTTTTTTTCCTCGTATTAACATGTACTTCAATTCCTAACCAAAATAACCTCTAAAAATCCACTACTTTGATATGTGTTATCATAAACTGAACTGCTCAGGTTAGTTTGGTTATTGACTAACCCATAGTGACACATATTTGTGCTCAGAGACTTGGGTGGAACAGCAGGAGGATGACACTCAGAGACAGACTTCCTTTCCCATTGTTAGACCCGGCTGATGCCCCACATCAGGCTTTTTGTGCTTTGAACGACTTGAGAGGCTTTGTAGTTGTAGGCATACAGCAGTGGGCTAGTGGTCAGGAAACCAAGATTTTGTTTCATCATTTGCCTTGGGCAATAATGCTCTATGGTCAAATCATACTACTATTACTTGGAATTCTCAGAAGGGTGCTTTTGAAGGAAAATGCTTATATGCTTAAACACAGGGTTACAATAATGCTGGCAGCAGTATCCATATTGTCTTTTATTCCTCTAGTCTTCTTAAAATAATTATGTATTAAGTACTTCGTGTTTCTGGTCAAAAACATTCAAACCTATTCCCTTATTTTGGACATTTTGCCCTAATTTTTAACCTTATAAAAAGAACCAGTTTATAGGTATTTAACATTTTAAAGCTTTAAAAAATACAAAATAATGAGGCTAGCAAAACATTCTCAGTCGATATTTTTACTAATAAGGTAGGATTTTAGTGCAGTATAATTATAAAAATGTTCACAAATCTTTAGTTCAGAACCCATTTAGGAAAAAATATATTGATTATAATAAATCTGAAAGTTATTATGATATTGAAATAGCAATTTGTTTACTAGAAATTATGAACCATGGCACTAATATCCAAATTTCATATAATAAATGTTTTAAAAATATTCTTTATTAAAAATTACATATAGCAAGAACTTTAGCTGTGGCTAACCTGGACAAGATTTTTTAAAAAAATTTTTTTAAATATGTATTTCATTGATTTTTTACAGAGAGGAAGAGAGGGACAGAGAGTTAGAAACATCAATGAGAGAGACATCGATCAGCTGCCTCCTGCACGCCCCCTACTGGGGATGTGCCCGCAACCAAGATACATGCCATTGACCGGAATCGAACCTGGGACCCTTCAGTCTGTAGGCTGACACTCTATCCACTGAGCCAAACCGGTCTCGGCCTGGACAAGATTTTTTAAATGATCTTGAGAGTGTGGGAGCAGTTCTCCTAATTCATGCTAGAGATGTTTATATTCTTCAATCTTCTCAAAGAAGTCATTTTATGTGTTTAGTAGGTAAGAAAATAACATGGCTTTTTGTTTTTTTAATGCTTCGAGTTTGGGCCATGGCAATTACCATGTTCCACTGTCATCCTTTTAAGATTTTTACATCTCCCTGTACTTTTCTTATATTTATTTTTCAACAAATTTTACAGATCCGAGTTGCATTAAGATATCTCAATGCCCTGGTGAAGCAGAGGTTCTTATTATTAAAGCATATTTCTCTAAATTCTTTATCAGATTAGGAGTAAATGAAATGAGTTAATGTTGAATTTGAAACTTGTGGCTGACGTAGATATTGACTTCTTACCTGGAATGTATTTGATTGATGAACCTTCTTGGACCAAATTCTCAGCTTCAACTACACTAATCCAGCAAATGTAGCTATTCAGAACACAATGAATAATCAGACTATACGTTTTATTATAAATAGATTTTTGCATAGCCAAAATGATCACAAAGACAACTCAGTAAAGGACATCTTCGGCTTTCATATAGAAGCAAAGCTTTGTTTATGGTTTCCTAGTTTACTACAAATGAAAAGGGAGATAAATACAATAAGAGATAGGAGATTGTCAAGAAGTGAAAGATCACAGAGAAAAAAAGTGATACAAGTACCTAAAATTATAGAACCATAATTAGTTCTATTTAGTACTAAGCAAATGTCTTCACATATCAATAATCTGTTTCTGTAATATATATATATATCACAGCATAATATTTATCTTTGTAGAAATAACTCTGATAAAAATTGAAAGATATGCTCACTATTTCCTCCCTGCCAAGAAGGCAGGAAGAGATATAAATATATTAGAAAGATTGTCACTCAGGAGCATTGTGATAAAAATGAATAGCTGTGATGTTTATCAGTATAAGATAGATTTACATGTTCTGACATGGAATGATGTCTCTTAGAGGTATGTATAAAAGCAAATTATGAATAGTATGTATAACACCTTTTAAATTTTTACTAAAAAGAAGAAGAAAGACTAGTAAGTACATAGAAGAAACCTGAGTGACTTTTCTGCACACTCTAAATCTGGATGATGGGATTACATATGACTTTGTTTTTTCTAAGTTACATATTTCTGTAATGTTTTGAATTTATAAAAATAAGCAGATGTGTCTTTCTTAATCAGAAGAAACAAAGGTAACAAAATAACCAGCTTAAGAAGGCAGAGAAATATTTAATACATTTTAGAAAAATTTGGTGCTTTTTTAATGGGTAAGTGAATTTTAAACTTATGTGGAATGTCTCTCTCTCACTTTGACAATGCAGATAAATGATTTATTGCTATACATGGACATCACACACTTTACATCAAATACTCTGGTTGGGTGTCAGTAGCTTTTTTTTTTTTTTAACCCTGATCAATTTCCCCCAATTGCTAAAATGAAAAAATATATATATAATTATTGGGGTCTTAACAAGATTTTTGTTTCCATGGCCCCACTCCCTAGTTCTTTGAAATTGTATTTGCTTGTGGTACATTGTAAGGGGGAGAATCAATAATTTTCTCTTACAAGCAAATTTATTTTCTTTTAAGATTTAGATTTTAAACTACTGGCTGATATTTAAAAACATAACCATGCTCCCCAGTCCCAGTGTATTGTTTGTAATTGGTCCAATTTATCTGATTCAGGTGCATTGTGGCCAGGTATGAAACCTGAAAGTGGTTTAATTCAGACTCCATCTCCAAGTCAACACAGTGTTCTTACCTGCACTACAGGGTTAACCACAAGCCAGCCAAGCCCAGCACATTATTCTTATCCCATTCAAGGTAAATAGGCATGGTTGTGTGTGTGTATGTTTTATTATTGTTGGTTTTTGTTTTTAATCTACCTGTATCTCCACGGTAATAGGAGCTCTGTCTTCTAAAAGAAAAGGTGGTGATATGTGCCATTGTGCATGCTTTTTGTGTTAGGCAAACCAGAACCTAGGAGCATGGTTTGTAAGTAGTTTAACCTTCTAATGTGAACTGCTTAGTAGAATTGAAGCCTTTCCTTTTGCATGTTGGTGTTCAGAAAACCAGTCTGTTCTCAGTGGCATTTTGTCTTATAAATAAGCGGAAGACTCTGGTTAGAACTTTACTGACTTTCATATAAAGTCCAAATAGAGTGGATCGTGAGATGAGTGCTGCTTTGTGAGATGGGTGCTGCTTTTCTGCTGTGGTTTTATCATATCATTTACAATCACTTCTTAGTGAGAGGGTTTTTTGGGGTGTTGTGTTTTTTTGTTTTGTTTTGTTTTGTTTTCTCAAAAAGTTGTTTCTATTTCATGATGAAAAGCATAGCATTAAACATCTCTGCCTTCCCAAATTCTTGCTCTAAAAGACTTTTTTAATGCTGTGACCTTTTAATACAGTTCCTCATGTTGTGGTGACCTCCAATCTTAAAATTATTTTCGTTGCTACTTCATAACTATAATTTTGCTACTGTTAATGAATTATAATGTAAATATCTGTTTTCTGATGGTCTTAGGCGACCTTGCTAGCAGTTTTCAACCTGTGGGTCGCGACCCACAAGTTGAGAACCGCTGCTGTAGAGCCTAAGACCATCAGAAAACACAGATATTTACATTATGATTCATAACAGTAGCAAAATTACAGTTATGAAGTAGTAACGAAAATAATTTTATGATTGGGGGTCACTACAACATAAGGAACTGTATTAAAAGGTCACAGCATTAAAAAAGGTTGAGAACCACTGGATTAGAAGTATGATAGGACTATTAGGAATGAGGACAAAGAAACTCAAAAGACACTATGGAATTAATTCCCATCCAAATCAAATGCATGCAATTTATCAATGATTCAGACTGGGAATTAATGTCCATGTACCTTGCTTCTCATCTGCCTCCTTTCTCTGGTTTCTCCCAGCTTTTAAATTTTATTCCTTATAAAACGGGTGACCAAGGAGTAAGAGCAGAACAGCAAAAACTGGTCTGAGGTATTCTTAAAATACAAACTTTGATGATGAAAAAGGTTTGGTATAGATTATTTTAAAATAATTAGTGTTAGCTGTCCAGGTTTCTTCCTCCCTACTATGTGACTACCCAGCCATTCCACAGCATATAAGCAAGGAACATTGTATTGATTTTTTTGTTTGTTAATCCTCATCTAAGAATATTTTTCCATAGACTTTTAGGGAGAATGGAAGAGAGAGAGGGAAGACAAAGAGAAACATCAGTGTGAGAGAAACACGTTAATTGGTTGCCTTCTGCACAAGCCCTGACCATGGCCCGACTCGGGGAGGAGCCTGCAACCAATGTACTACCTGCCTTGGACCAAATTGAACCCAAGACCCTTTGGTCCACAAGCTGATGCTCTATCCACTGAGCCAAACCGGCTGGAGCCTTTTTTTTTTTTTTTTTTTTAATGGTCAAAACAGCGATATCTCCTCATTCTACCCAAAGCATTCTATCCCTGATAGCAGCCCTTTTGCCTTTGGGAAGTTAGTGAAATGATCTCAAAAACCCAATTCCTCTCTGGTTTCATCAGCTCTGATCAAAACCTTTATTTATACCTCAGTGTTTATGAAAACTCTTTGATGAAGTAGATCTGGCTTTACTTATATTAATTTTATCCTACACTGTTTGTTATATGGCCCAATATCTGGTTATTTTCTTAATTTGAGATGGTTTAAATGATTAATATTCAAGTGGCAAAATTAATTACAGAAATTTCAAATTTAATTTTAACTCAATCTTGACTTTTAATGAAGGTCTTTGGGCTCTGATGTTGTTGGTAATACATAATAGTCTTTCGTTGACCAGATTGGTTTTTTTATAGACTTTTTAAAAATAGTCTTAGATTTATAGAAAAATTGAGCACATGCTATAGAGTTATATTTATCCCCCAATCTTGTACATAGTTTCTCCTATTATTAACATCTTACATTAGAATGGAACATTTTGTTATAATTAATAAACCAATATTAATGCATTATTACTAATTAAGTCCATATTTATTCAGATTTCCTTAGTTTTTACCTGATATTCTTTTTCTGTTCTAGAATCCCATCTAGTATACCACATTTTCTTTCATTGTCATGTCTCCTTAGGTTTCTCTTGACTATGTAGTTTTTCAAACTTTCCTTGTTTTTGATGACCTTGACATACTATACATGAATTCTACACATTGTACATGTATACAAGATATAAATGAATCCCACAACTACTTACTGAGTATCACTCGTTGTAGACCAGGCACTTTACTAGGTAGTGAAATTAATGAATATCTTCTTCTTCTTCTTCTTTTTTTTAATAGAAAACAAAACTTTAATCTTGAAAAGGCAGGACAGCTCTTTGGGATACATTTATTTTTTTTAATTTTAATAAATCTTTATTGTTCAGATTATTACAATTGTTCCTTTTTTCCCCCCCATATCTCCCCTTCACTGGTTCCCACCCCACCCTTTGCCCTTACCTCCCCCCATTGTCCTCACCCATAGGTGTTTGATTTTTGTCCAGTCTCTCCCTGCACCCCCCCTTACCTTTTTCCCCCTGAGAATTATCAGTTCACTCCCTTTCTATGCCCCTGATTCTATTATATTCACCAGTTTATTCTGTTCATCAGATTTTTAATTCACTTGATTTTTAGATTCACTTGTTGATAGATATGTATTTGTTGTTCATAATTTTTACCTTTACCGTTTTCTTCTTCCTCTTCTTAAAGAATATCTTTCAGCATTTTATATAATGCTGGTTTGATGCTGATGAACTCCTTTATTTTTTTCTTATCTGTGAAGCTCTTTATCTGCCCATCAATTCTGAATGATAACTTTGCTGGGTAGAGTAATCTTGGTTGTAGGTTCTTGCTATTCATCATGTTGAATATTTCTTGCCACTCTCGTCCGGCCTGCATAGTTTCTGTTGAGAAATCAGCTGACAGCCATATAGGTGCTCCCCTGTAGGTAATTAATTGTTTTTCTCTTGCTTCTTTTAATATTCTCTCTTTGTCTTTTGCTCTTGGTATTTTAATTATGATATGTCTTGGTGTGGTCCTCTTTGGATTCCTTTTGTTTGGGATTCTGTGCACTTCCTGGACTTGTAAGTCTATGTCTTTCATCAAGTGGAGGAAGTTTTCTCTCATTATTTCTTCAAATAGGTTTTCAGTATCTTGCTCTCTCTGTTCTTCTGGCACCCTCATAATTCTGATGTTGCTACACTTGAAGTTGTCCCAGAGGCTCCTTACACTATCTTCACATTTTTTTATTCTTTTTTTCTTTTCCAGTGGAGTGTTTTTTGCTTCTTTGTATTTTATATCTTTGACTTGATTCTTGCGTTCCTCTACTCTGCTGTTAGGTTTCTGTATAATATTTTTTATTTCAGTCAGTATATGTTTAATTTCTGGTTGGTTCTTTTTCATCACCTCTTGGGTCTCGCTAAATTTATCCATCTTTTCTAGAAAATTCTTGAAAAACCTTATAACCGTGGTTTTGAACTCTATATCCAGACGTTTGTTTTCCTCCTTTTCTTTTGTTTGTGATCTGTTCTTATGTCTCCACATTTTCACTATGCTGGAAGAACTTCTGTGTTGTATCAGCCTTATGATACAAGACTTGCAAAACTGCAAAAGCCTATCTGTTGAGCTTGGATGGGTGGAGTCTCAGAGCGCCCTGGCTTTCAGTCAGCCCCACCCAACGTGCCCCTGGGTCTCAAGTGTCTCTCGGTAATGGCTGGAGCCGTCTTGTGCACACGCACACGCGTGTGCCTTTAGACTGCTACCTTTCTGATTCCCCTGTGCTCTGGACCCGTATGAGTCTGGGTCCCCAGGGTCTCGCCTGAAACTGGGATTCAGTGGAGTTAGAAGTGGCGCTGTTGGGAGGCTCTGTCTCCCGCTTACTCAAGAAAGCCAGTGGCACACTCAACAGTCCGTCTTCTGGGCACAGTGGCGTGTGCACACCCAGACCTCTGCCCTTTCGTGGCTCCCCTAAATTTCCAGCACTCCTCCCTATTCATGTTCCAGACTCCTCCCGTATGATCTTGTCTGGACCTGGGGTTCAGTGCCGTCGGATAAGGGGTTCAGTGCAGTTGGGAGTCTTATCTCCCTCCTGCCAGAGGAAGCCAGCCAGGTAGTCTGCCGCCCGCTCTCTCTACGCACACGTCTCCGTACCTCAGCATTCCTCTCTTTCCTTCTAGTTGTGAGTCCCTCTCTTTCCTTCTAGTTGTAGAATTTCCACTCAGCCAGCTTTCTTGTGGTTCTGGATGATATCAGTTCTGTCTTTTAGTTGTAGTTTTGAAATTGTTGTGGTAGGCAGCAGCTTAGGTGTTCCCCTATGCCCCCATCTTGGTTTCTCCTCCTAATGAATATCTTCAGATTCTGTCTTCCTGAAGCTTACAGACTAGTTGAAGAGATAGAAAACAGGCAAATAGATAGATTTTTGAAAAGTGCTCTGGCCGAAACCGGTTTGGCTCAGTGGATAGAGTGTCAGCCTGCGGACTGAAGGTCCCAGGTTCAATTCCGGTCAAGGGCACGTACATTGGTTGCGGGCACATCTCCAGTAGGGGGCATGCAGAGGCGGCTGATCAATGTCTCTCTCTCATTGATGTTTCTAACTTTCTATCCCTCTCCCTTCCTTTCTGTGAAAAATCAATAAAGATATATTTCTAAAAAATCTTATATAAAAATAAAAAGAAAAATGCTCTGAAAGGAATAAAGAATAGGTTGCTATGATTGGGAAAATAAGAAAGGAGTTAGTTTCAATAGAGAGCTCAGAGAGAGTCTCTCTGAGAAGGAGGAGCTATCATGCTGGGAGGAAGAGAGGGACAGGCCAGGGAGAACAGTCCAGGCAGAGATCCTCTCTTGTTTTGAATAACTTGAAAAGGCCAGGGAGAGCAAGGGTGGTGGAGAAACATATATAAAATTAAAGGGGTGGATAGAAACTAAATCTTGCAGCAACCTTTATGTGCCATTAACCCTCCAACTTTGGGGCATTGTCACTAATTCAGTGCTGCCTCTCACAGTTCTATAACCAAAGTCTTCTGATTAGAGCTCTCTAATTAGACCTCTAAGGGAGGGGAGGCGGGGGCATGGTTCTCAGATGCACTTGTCTTTCTATGTGTTCACAGCTCCATTGTCAAAACGGGTGGAGACTTACCCAAAATCAGTTGGCTATGCCATTGGCATTTGGAGAGCTATAAAAGCCTTTAAGATATATATAAATAGAAGTTATCACTTGAGTTTTACTCAATCCTCTAAATTTGTACCTTTTATTGCATATCTTATTACTGCTGCTTTTGTTTTTAAATCTGCAACTGACGAAGAATTAGGAGGTCCCATTTTTATTATTTTAATATCTACCACTAGCCAAGACCAGTTTGGCTCAGTGGATAGAGTATCGGCCTGCGGACTGAAAGGTCCCAGGTTCAATTCCAGTCAAGGGCATGTATCTTGGTTGTGGGCATATCCTCAGTAGGGGGCGTGCAGGAGGCGGCTGATCGATGTCTCTCTCACTGATGTTTCTAACTCTCTATCCCTCTCTCTTCTTCTCTGTAAAAAATCAACAAAGTATATATATTTTTTAAAAATCTACCACTAAAAAAAATTTTTTTTTTTAAATCTACCACTAGCTCCATGACTGTGGACAAATTACTTTAACTCTTCTTTGTCCAGGTTCTTCATATGAAAGCTGGCATTGCAGCATTAGCTGTTTATACAGTATCTAATTTACCTTAATCTCTTCTAGATTTTCTCCTAAGCAGAGTTTCCTTAAGGAAAGGGATAAAAAAAGTCCTTTGATTTTGACCAGTATTTGCACATTCTGCTGCATGTCTTTACTTACCCTATTCTTAATGGAGGTTTTCCTATTAACTTCCCCTGTAGAGGACTTTGTTGCTAATGGGGTAGGCAGTTAGATAGTGAGGTTTACCTGATGTTGAACCCTATGGTGTTTGTGACTGCAATGGGAACCAGGCTTAACTGTGTTTATGATAAGTGAGAGAAACTAAGGACCATTACCTCAATCTCAGTTACATTGTCCGCCTGAAAAAAAAGTTTCTGTGGCAAATACTAGTCACTGAAGATTTGATTAAAATCCTAATGGAATCTGTGATAGAAAGGCATGAAAAACTTAATCCAAATTCCTTATCTCAAGATAGGCAGTCTTGCCGAGACCGGTTTGGCTTAGTGGATAGAGCATCGGCCTTCAGACTGAAAGGTCCCAGGTTCGATTCCGGTCGGGGGCATGTACCTTGCTTGCGGGCACAACTCCAGTAGGGGGCGTGCAGGAGGCAGCTGATCGATGTCTCTCTATCATCGATGTTTCTGACTTTCTATCCCTCTCCCTTCCTCTCTGTAAAAAATCAATAAAATATCTTAAAAAAAAAAAAAGATAGACAGTCTAATTAACTTACAGGGTACATTTTTATCTGGCCAGATATTAATATTTTCTGAATTTTTCCAAAACATCATTCAATGCCAGATCATTCTGTTTGTTGATCACAATCATTCCATTGAGTAGTGCCCAATAAGCAACTTCAAATATCTTTGAATTTGGAGGACCATCTCTCTCTCAAAGTAATTATGCTGCATCAGGAAAGGCATAATTTGGGGCAAGTGACAATAAATACTATACTATTACTGTAGGATTTACACGTGGATTTCCAGACCTCTTGTTATTTCTACTGATAGTCATAGGCCACGTTACAGGTGAGTCATTTTCCAACGCCAGAAAAGATGGGACTATAATAATTTGGTTTAGCTTCTGACTTTGTTAGTATCATTAGTATGAACTAGTGCATTGTACTACTATATGTATCCTTCTAGGAATAGTTGAAGACACAAGTCAAAACAGAAAAATATTTGTTTCATCAACTTTAAATTATGGTATAGCATGTTAAAGAGCAAAACTAGTATTTGCTTTATTTGCTAATGTTCTTTTTTTATTTTTTTAATGTATTACATGTGTACATATCTTCCCCTCCCCCTTTCGCCCCCCCCCCCCGCCCGCCTCCACCCCACTTCCATGCATACTCTAACCTCCCAATGTCTTGTGCTAATGTTCTTATATTCTTGGAGAACTGTTTATTTAAGATACAGTATATTTTAAATTTTCTTCTAGCCTTTCACATAATATCTTTAATATCTCTTAAAATTCTCAATCCTATAGCTTCAAGCACAAATGCCAGCCTGATATCCACTTCATCTACAATTGCCAATATTCCAGCAGCAGCAGTTTCCAGCATCTCAAACCAGGTACAGTGCTACTTTTGTTTATCCTATTTGATATGGTTCACCTAGCTAGCTCTTCCTCTCTTCTTTTCATTGTCAATTTGCCAATCTAAAAAACAAAACAAAACAAAAACAGCAGTATGTACTGTGGAGAGATCCTTCTCTGGAAGCCCTGAGAACCAGTACCCTGGATGGTTTCTCAGGCCACCATCCAGTTTCTCTCATTTCTCTGCTAAGCCTCTCAGTGATATGGTTCTATCTGCTTCCTTTATCTATTGTGTGTGACCCTACCTGCTACCCTGTCCCTTTTAGAATATAAGCTCTATGAGGGTAGGGATTTACTTCTCTTATTTTGTTCACTTACATATTTCCAGAGTTTATAAAAATGCCTGGCATTCACAGTAAAGGCACATAATAAATGTTTGTGGGATGAATAAATGTTGCTTCCAGTTTTATTTAGCTACTCATTCTTTTGTGAATTCTTTGTGGTATGTTTGTTTTTATTTCTCATACAAGAACACTTTTCCCAATTATTTCTAGAGAGAGTAGAAGGGAGGAAGGAGATGGTAAGAAAGAGAGCAAGAGAGAGAGAGATACACATCGACATGAAAGAGACACATCCATTGGTTGCCTGCCAGGGCTGGGGAACATGCAATAAAGGTACATGCACTTGACCAGGAATTGAACTCAAAATCCTTTGGTCCACAGGCCAATGCTCTATCCACTGAGAAAAACTGGCCAGAGCTGTGGTCTGATTTGTATCATTGTTCTATTAACATTTTATCTTAGATCACTGGTAATGTCTTATTTGTTGTTTCTCTGCAGCAATTAGTATTATCAACCATTGTACTGATAGATCTTTTTTTCTGGCTGCATTTAACATACGACAATTCTGGTTCATTTTTTTATGTTTGTTCCTGCATTTGTTCATCTTTTAATCCACAAATATTTATTGAGTTTCTCCTATTAGGGATAAGATGTACCTGCACTCTTCAGGATACATCTATCTCTCTTCCTTTCTTAGCTTTTTTTGTATCATCGACAGTCTGTATTTAGTTTTCCATCCCCAGGAATGTTTAACCACTTTCACAATATCAATTCACTACCTCTGAAATAAAGATTCTAGATACCTTATGGTATCTACAGGCTTTCTGCTTATTAGTGGACTTTTATTTTTAATGTCTTGCTATTTCCTTAAGTTCACCAGATCTAAAAACAACCTTTCATTTTTCCCTTTTTTCTGTCACCTATTCTCTAACAGTAAGACCACTTTTCTCTAGGACTTCTCAATTCTTGTTAATGAGACCATTTTTTAATAAACCGAGGCCTAGACCAGTCAGCAATATTTTTCCCTCACTTATCCCTAATCTAGCTTTTTCTGGAATTCTTTCTTTTTCACTTTTGCTATCATTTCCCACGTTTTGTCCTCCAACCCCTTAATCCTGAATTACTGTAAATTTTCATCTCTCATTTTTTGTCGTTTTTGTCCATTTTCTAAACATCTGATTACTTTTCTCTAAATGTCACTCTTTATCCTAAACTCACCTGCTCATTATCTTTCTGTATGTTTACTTGTTGGTTTGAATTTGATAATCCCCATTTCCTGCCCCCACATAAGCGAATCACCATTGTCTAAACAATCCAAGTCATATTCCTTAACCAGTCATTTAAGCCTGAAGAGATCCTTTCAACCAGACTGAACATCTCTGGCTCCTTAATAAAATTTTTTCAGAGCCTATTCTTGTATTTATTCCCTCTGCCTACTTATCTCAGTAAATACTCTAACCCACAATCTTCTATATTTCATTCATTAGACATATAATTCATTGGAAATGTTTTTTCTTAGCTCCTGTTAAATTTTTACTCCCTTGAATACAGCTAGTATGACTTACTCTCTATAATAATCCAATTTCCCACCCATGCACATCCCCTCCCCCTCACTTAGGGTAGATACTTATATATTATTTACAAACAGTTGGTCTGGTCAGTTAGCATCTTTCTGTTTGTCATCAACTTCAGTATAAATGGAATTTTTTAAGTTGTGTTTTTGAGCTGTACATCATATCCATTTTTTAACAGCTTTATTAAGGTATAATTGACATATAAACTTTACAGATTTAAATTGTACAGTTTGGTAAGTTTTGACATGTATGTGCTCATGACACCACCAAAAGTTCCCTTTGAATATTCTAAAGAAACATTGATTATTTTAGGAAGAAAGTTTTTATGGTCTTCTGTCCTTAGAAGCACTACTATCTAGTACAGTGGTTCATAAACTTTTTTTTTTTTAATTGATTTCAGAAAAGAAGGGGAAGGGAGAGAGAGAGATAGAAACCTCAGTGATGAAAGAAAATCATTGACTGGCTGCCTCCTGCATGCCCTACACTAGGGATGGAGCCTGCAACCTGGGCATGTGCCCTGACGGGGAATCAAACCATATCCTCCTGGTTCATGCCAGCCAGACGGTTTATAAACTTTTTAAAGAGTAGATCTTTCTTCAAGAATTCCATGCAGCCGAAACCGGTTTGGCTCAGTGGATAGAGCGTTGGCCTGCGGACTGAGGGGTCCCGGGTTGGGTTCCAGTCAGGGGCATGTACCTTGGTTGCGGGCACATCCCCAGTGGGGGGTGTGCAGAAGGCAGCTGACACTGATCAATGTTTTTAACTCTCCTTCTCCTTTTGTCTCTGTAAAAAATCAATAAAATATATTTTAAAAAAAGAATTCCATGCAGATATTTATCTAGAAATTTAATACATAAAATAGAGGAGAGAGAGACAGAGAGAGAGAGAAAAGAGAGATGCTACATTTAGAAAAAGGGACATTATGTGTAGAGTACATGGGACCTTTCCCTCTCAGCCTTCCTCCCTTCCAGACAGCCATGAGGCATCTCCTCTTAACTCTTAGGTTTCCAACAGAATGCATTTTGAAAATCATTTATTTAAGCTGAAGATGTAAAAAGAAGCCAAATTACTGTTTAAGGAAAATAATTATGAATAAGAAGGGCATGAAATCTCTTTTATTGAAATTAATGTTTTGCTTTATCTAAAAGTTCTTATTTTTCTCCCTTAATCCCTTTGATCTACAGGACTATCCCACCTATACTATCCTTGGTCAGAGTCAGTACCAGGCCTGCTACCCCAGCTCCAGCTTTGGAGTCACAGGCCAAACTAACAATGATGCTGAGAGTACCACATTAGCAGCAACCACATACCAGACGGAGAAGCCTAGTGTCATGGTACCTGCGCCTGCAGCACAGAGACTTTCCTCTGGTAAGCACCACAGCTCTAAAAACTTTGGCTTAAGGGCACTTCAATAGGCGATGGTGATTTTTTGTTCTGGTCTAAATTACTGTTACCATGCTATTGGCTTTCCCTCTCGGGAGTATATGAATATTAAAACCAGACTGTATCAAGTCATTGGCAGGGTGAATGTAATACCTGATGCTGTAAACAGAAAAGTACCAAGAATGAAAAGACTACATTTATGACTCCTATTTCATCTCACCCCTTTCTATAGCTCTAACATGATTGTCACAGGGAACTTCAGAATCATGGTACATTTTATAAAAGTTGGAAGGTTCCAGTAGTCTGAATATTTTGGACTTCTGCTCAGCTTCAGAGCAGTAGTTCTCTACTTTTTCTGTGTCATGGATCCCTTTAAGATTCTAAGAAAAGCTAAAGAAACATGAAATTTTACCTACAAATTTAGGTCTATGCATTTAGCTTTGAAATGTTTCACTGGATTATGATGTCCAGGTTAAAAACAAACCCTAAGACATTCAATAAACATATGCACTTTAAAAAATATTTTTTAAATTGATTTCAGAGAAGGAGAGAAACATCAGTGATGAGAGAGAATTATTGATTGGCTGCCTCCTGCACACCCTCCACTGGGGATTGAGCCCGCAACCTGGGCATGTGTCTGAGCAGGAATTAAACCATGATCTCTTGGTTCATAGGTTGACTCTCAACTGCTGAGCCACACTGGCTGGGCCATACTTTTTACTCATCACTATTTTTCATGAAAATTTGATGATAGTGATAGTTGTCTTCCTCTATATTTCACTCATTTAAGGTTTGCTGTCATATATCACTTGAGGAAGGACTGTTTATTGTTATTAGCTCTCATGCATTTTTTTAAAAATAGTGCTCTACATCAACTAAAGCAGTTTTCTGTGTGCCTTTACCAGTCTTCTAAGTAATGGACATACAGATGGTCCCTTCAAAATTATGTAACTTTGAAATAATTACATGTAATGATACTTTAGTTTTGATTTCGTTTCTCTAAATCTCTTCATTCTTCATACAGTTTTAACTTTTGAATAATGGAGAATTTCAAATAGACAGACGTTGTCAGAGTAGTATAGTGAACCCTTATGTATCCAACATCCATCTTCAACAATAACAGCTTATAGGCAAACTTTTTTTCAACTCTACTTCATCCAATTCCCTCTCCAAATTCTAGACATCATTCTAAAAGATAAATGCTCAACATGACCACAATTTCATTATCCCATCTAAAATTCAACAGTAATTTCTTAATATCAAAAAGTACCAAGAGGTATTCTTCCTGTTTTCTCATAAATATTATTTTGTTTTTCTTTTTACAGTTTGTTTAAATTAGGATCCAAGTAAGATCCATACATTGTGATTGGAAGATACATATTTTGTCTCTTTTAATCTGTAAATTACTCCATCTCTTTTTTTATTCCCCTGTGTACTTTATTTGTTCAAGAAACTATTGCTTATTCCATAGCATTTCCCTGAATTATGTTGATTATATCCTTACTAGAGGCCTGGTGCATGAAATTTGTGCACTTGTGAGGGAGGTGTCCCTCAGCCCAGCTTGGATCCTCTCCAGTCTGGGACCCCTTGGGGGATGTCTGACATTCATCTCATAATCCGGGACTGCTGGCTCCCAACCGCTTGC
The DNA here is from genome assembly GCA_011751065.1 of Lasiurus cinereus. Taxonomy (NCBI): domain Eukaryota; kingdom Metazoa; phylum Chordata; class Mammalia; order Chiroptera; family Vespertilionidae; genus Lasiurus; species Lasiurus cinereus. The sequence continues at coordinate 454,860 of JAAGEH010000030.1, read as the reverse complement.
CTGCCTGCCAGCCTGATCACCCCCTAACTACTCCCCTGCCAGCCTGATTGATGCCTAACTGCTCCTTTGCTGGTCTGATTGCCCCCAACTGCCCTCCCTTGCTGGCCCAGTCAACCCAACTGCCCTCCCTTACCGACCCGGTTGCCCCTAACTGCCCTCCCCTGCCGGTCCAGTCGCCCCTAACTGCCCTCCCCTTCCAGCCTGGTCACCCCTAACTGCCCTCCCCTGCACTAATAGTCCTCCCCCCCACTGCCCTCCTCTGCTGGCCCAGTCACCCCTAACTGCCCTCCCCTGCCAGCCTGGTTCCGCCCCCCCCAACTGCCCTTCCTTCCCTGCAGGTCTGGTTGCCCCCAACTGCCCTCCCCTGCCAACCATCTTGTATGACAGTCAATTTGCATATTACCTCTTTATTATATAGGACAGGATAGTTTAACATGTCCTGCTGCCTTTTTGTATGTTATTGTACATTAGTAAATGGATCTAAAGCAGTCTTTTTCAACTAGAGGCAGTATTGAGCTGTGTACCTCCCTCCTCTCCCTTTGACATTTGGCAATGTATATAAATATTTTTGGTTGTCTCACTGTGTGAGATGCTGCTGGTAGTTAGAATGTAGAGGCCAAGGATGCTGCTTAAACAGACATCCTACAATGCACAAGACAGCACACTCATGACAAAAATTAATCTTGGCCCAAAATGTTAATTGTGCCAAGTTGAGATTCTCTGTTCTAGAAGCTTGATCAGATTCAGATTCTATTTTTTTTAATGCAAAACAACTTTATAGATGTGTTCTTTCATTGGGATGCAGCTGTATAAATTCTAGTTATAATTCTCTTTATGAGGTTAAGAGCTATTGATATTCAGTACCCAGTTCTGCATTCCAAAATTACTTGAAGTTTGGTTTTTCATGCTTTATCTCTGCAATATGATTCTTAAGGACAAAAATAGCTGACCCTCTTCCCGCTCTGTGACTACGAGCAATAAATGTCTTGTTTTTCCTTTTCAGGAGACCCTTCTACAAGCCCATCTTTGTCCCAGACTACACCAAGTAAAGATGCTGATGACCAGTCCAGAAAAAACATGACTGGAAAGAACCGGGGCAAGAGGAAGGCTGATGCTAGCTCTTCCCAGGACAGTGAACTGGAAGTATGGGAAGAAACTCCTTTGAGTTACCTACTTTATTTTTTTCTTCATTTCTTAAGTTTATATATCTGAAACTCTTGGAGTAATATGGTTCTATATTGTGTACTCTTTAATTCCTGGGCAGAAGAAACTGAGTTGGCCAAATTATAAGAGAATTGTAAAAACACATTTGTCTATGCCCATAATTTTCCATATTACTTCAGATGCTTTTACCAAAAGCATCAGAAAAGCTTTTGTGAATTTAAGTAACCAGGTAACTCTTCAAGGGAAAGAACCAACTATTCTCTGTATACAGAGGAGAACAGAAAGAACAGCTCATTATCTTCAGAAAGCAGAGGGTGTCGCAAGTAATGTCATACTGTTTGCCATTCAAAAATCTCAAAATAAGAAGACTAGAATCCTTTAGACAAAGTTTCTGGGAAGCATGCAACCAAATCTGATGATTTTATTAATGAGATTTACACGTATTTACTCTGTGGTTAAACACTATAAAAGTTTACTATGAGGATACATTTGGCTTCATTATTATAAAAAGACTAGAAAGTCATATAAACTAATAAGAGTAAAGTCTTGATTTTCAGTGTTTCCATAATAGAATTATTTAATAAGGGGAAAAGTTATATTTAAAAATTAATCTATTTATAGGTATTCTGAAGACATAGGTATATTGAAGCTGTATTTGGAGCCTCTCTTCTCCTTTATTCTTGGGGAAAGAAAAAAAGAAAATCTAAAATCCTAATATACTTATCAGGAAAAAACAGAGAGAACGCACTCATTTTTGAAAATTGTGATAAAATATACTTAACATAGTATTTACTATTTCTAAGTGTGATTCAGTGGCATTAAATATTTTCACACACTTATTTAATTGTTGCCACTATTTATTTCCACAATCCTACACAAAAACGTACTCATTAAGCAATAACTCTCTATTCTCTCTCTACTAGCCCCTAGGAACCTCTGTTCTACTTCCTGTCTCTTTGAATTTGCCTGTTTTAGATATCTCATAAAAATTGAATAATACAATATCTATCCTTTTATGCCAGACTTTTTTCCAAGGTCCCTCCATTTTGTAGCAAGCATAAGAACTTGGCTCCTTTTTATGGCTGAATAATATTTCAGTGTAGTACTATGTATATACCGCATTTTGTTTATTCAACCCATTGATGGCCACCTGGGGTTCTTTCACCTTTGAGCTGCTAAATAGTGCTGCTATACAAGTATCTCTTTGAGTACCTCTTTTCAGTGATTTTAGGTAAACCTAGGAGTAGAATTGCTGGATCAAATGGTAATTCTATGTTCAATTTTTTGAGGAACCACCAAAATGTTTTCCTTAGTGGCTATACCATCTAACATTCCCATCAGCATGCATGAGGATTCAGTTTCTCTACATCCTCACCCATATTTTTGATAATAGGCATCCTAATAGATGTGAAGTGTTATCTCATTATGGTTTCAGTTTGCATTTCCTTAATGACTAATAATGTTTAATATCTTTTCATGTGTTTATTAGCCATTTGTTTATTTTCTTTAGAGAAATGTCTATTCAAATTCCTTGCCCCTTTTTTTTATTATTCCTGAGGATATGTTCATTGATTTCATTTATTTATGTTTATTATATATTTATTGATTTCAGAGAGGAAGAGAGGGAGAGAGAGTTAAAAACATCATTGATGAGAGAGAATCATTGATCAGCTGCCTTCTGGATATACCATTCAAGAGATTGAGCCCTCAACCCAGGCATGTGCCCTGACCGGGAATTGAATCCTGATCTTCTGGTTCATAGGTCAATGTTCAACCACAGAGCCATGCCAGCCAGGCTGTTCATTGATTTTAAAGAGGAGAAGAGAGAGAGAGAAAATGAAAATCCTCAATTATTTGCCTCCCATAGGCACCCTGACCAGGAATTAAATCCACAACCTTTTTTCTGTATTTGATGACACTCCAATCAACTGAGCCACCCAGCTAGGGTCCTTACCCATTTTTAAACCGAGTTTTTAATTAATTTTTAAATTTGTTTAGTATTGAGTTTTAGGAATTTGTAAATATATTCTAGATATTAATCCTTTATCAGATATACTAGAGAATCGATGCACAAAATTTGTGCAAGAGTAGTCCTTCCTTCACCTGGCTGCTGGCACCTGGGACCCAGGTTTCCCTTGCAGCCCTGGCTTTGTCCGAATGATGAAAGGATGTTTATTTTAATTAGCATATTATGCTTTTATTATTATATATGATATAAAAATATTTTATCCCATTCTGTGGATTGTCTTTTTACTCTCTTGATGGTATTAGGGTAATGTTGGCTTTATAGAGTGAGTTAAGAAATGTTCCCTCTTCTTCAACTTTTTGGAATAGCTTAAGACTTCTTTAAATGTTTGGTAGAATTTACCAGGCTAGTCATCTTGTCCTAGGCTTTTCTTCCTTGGGATGCTTTTGATTACTGATCCAACATTTTACCAGTTAAAGGTCTATTTAGAGTCTCTATTTCTTCTTGAGTCATTTGGCACTTTATGTTTTTTTAGAAATTAGTTCGTTTCACCTGGGTTATTTGTTGGTGTACAGCCGCTCATAGTGTTCTCTTATAATCCTTAATATTTCTAAAGTCTAAAATTAGTAAGAATGTTCATTTCTGATTTTAGTCATTTTTCTTTTTTTTTTAATCTAGCTAAAATTTGTCAATTTTATGGATTTTTTAAAAATATTTTTTATTGATTTTTTTTTTTTTTTTTTACAGAGAGGAAGGGAGAGGGATAGAGAGTTAGAAACATCAATAAGAGAGAAACATCAATAAGTTGCCTCCTACATACTCCCTACTGGGAATATGCCTGCAACCAAGGTATATGCCCTTGATTGGAATCAAACCTGGGATCCTTCAGTCCACAAACTGACGCTCTATTCACTGAGCCAGACCAGTTAGGGCTAGATTTTATTTTATTTTTTTACAACATATTTTTATTGATTTCAGAGAGGGAGGAAGAGAGAAACATCAATGATGAGAGGAAATCATTGGTTGGCTGCCTCTTGCATGTACCTTTGACCGGAATTGAACCTGGGACTCTTCAGTTGGTAGGCTGACCCTCTGTCCACTGAGTCAAACCAGGTAGGGCTTATAGATGTTTTTAAAGAACTGACTTTTAGTTTTGTTGATTTTCCTTGATTATTTTTCTATTCTATGCTTTATCTCCTAACTTTTATTATTTTCTTCCTTCTGCTAGCTTTTTCTAGATTTTTACATTGTACAGTTAGGTTATTGATTGGGATCTTTTTTAAGTTATGCACTTACAGCTGTAAATCTCCCTCTTAACACTGCTTTTGCTACATACTACAAATTTTTTTGTTGTTGTATTTTTATTTTCATTCATCTCAAGGTATTTTCTAGTTTCACTTGGGATTTCTTCTTCCATCCTTGGTTATTTAAAATTATGTTGTTTAATTTTCATGTATTTGTGAATTTTCCAGTTTCCCATTAATTTCTTACTTTATCCCATTGTGATTAGAAAAGATGATCACTCATTATTTTTATATTTTCCTCCTTCAGCGGGTATTTCTGTGGGACTTGGATGAAACCATCATCATCTTTCATTCCCTTCTTACCGGATCCTATGCCCAGAAGTATGGAAAGGTAATTCGTGTCTTTCTTCCTTTGTTATAACCGTCCCTTTTCTGCTGTAAGAGCAGGTAACCAAAATCACTTTCTCTGCTACCTCCACCTTCCCCTCTTGGCCTTTCCATGTTAAATTTTACCTCGTAGCTTTTACCAGGCAGGCTATATGGTCAGCAGGAGTTGATGATACAGCTAGAGACTAGACCTGAGATAAATGGTGAAAGCTGAAGTTCTTTGAGAAAACTTTTATAAAAATGAAATATGGGAATGATGCTCAAAATAGAATGGAGTCTCAGAATTTATATTCCAAAGACCAATCTACTATCCCTTAAGTCACTTTTAACAACCTAAACTGTACATTTTATTTACCTGACTCAAATTAAAGATAAAATATAAAGTATCTTTCTAAAAGAGATTACATACCTTCTTAAATTAAATATACCAAGCAGAATTTAACTTGTTTTTGTCATTAATCTAAACATCAGTTTTAATAGAGGGATGAACTGTTTTTGAGCTATTGCCTATATATTTCTACACTAAACTACCTTCAGGCACCTATTTTTCTATAATATGGATACATTTTATAAAAATATCTCCCTCCTAAGTGCATTGGGGAGTAAGGATGAGGGTAAGCTAAGTGCATTGCTTTTCCTGCACATATTATGATTCTTAACCTTTGTTTACTTATTTCCTGGTTGTTGAGATTGTCAGCTGATTTTGGCATTATACTCTGTGCATGCGTGTAGGGAAGATAGTGGGCATTACAATATTAATATGTTAGTAATAGTTAGAGTTTCTCCTAAAACAAAATTTTCCCCCCAAAAAAATTCAGGTGTTGTGTTTTATTAAAATATTTGTATTGAGTTTTAGAGAGAGATGAAAGGAGAGGGAGAGAGAAACATCGATGTCAGGCTGCCGCTACCTTCTGGACCTCCCCTACAGGGCATTGAGTTTGCCAACTGGGCATATGCTCTGACCAGAATTCAAATCATCAACCTTATGTTGCATGGGACAATGCCCAACCAACTGAGCCATACTGGCCAGAGCAAGGTGGTTGTTTTTAAGTGGGTTTGGTCTTCTAGAAACTAAAGTCCTGAAATGTTTAACTTTTCACAATTCCAGATTCTTATAACTGAACTAGAGGCCCAGTGCACAAAATTTGTGCACAGGGTGTGTTCTCTCAGCCCAGCCTGCACCCTCTCCAATCTAGGACTCCTAGAGGGATGTCCAACAGCCCATTTAGTAGGATCGGGTCTAAATGGGCCATCGGATATCCCTCTCACAGTCCAGGACTGCTGACTCCCAACTGCTCACCTTCCTGCCTTCCTAATTGCCCCTAATTCTGCCTGCCAACCTGATCACCCCGTAATCACTCCCCTGCCAGCCTAATTGATGACTAACTGCTCCCCTGCCAGCCTGTTTGCCCCTAACTGCCCTCCCCTGCAGGCCTGGTCACCCCTAACTGCCCTTTCCTGAAGGCCCGGTCACCCCTAACTTTCCTCCTCTATCGGCCCGGTCACCCTTAAGTGCCCTCCCCTGCAGACTTGATGCCCCCAACTGTCCTGCCCTGGTGGCCTGATCACCCACAACTGCCCTCCCTTGCAAGCCTGGTCCATCCCTCCCAACTGCCCTCCCCTGCTGGCCATCTTTTCATGGCCATCTTGTGTCCACATGGGAGCAGCCATCTTTGACCACATAGGAGCAGCCATATTATGTGTTGGAGTGATGGTCAATTTATATATTACTCTTTTATTATATAGGATATAGGCCTGGTACACGGTGGGGGCCAGCTGGTTTGCCCTGAAGGGTGTGTCAGATCAGAGTAGAGGTTCCCTTGGGATGTGGGGTGGCCTGTGGTGGTTTTCAGGGCAGCCACACCACCCGGTGACCCAAGCAGAGGCCCTGGTATCTGGGATTTATTTATCTTCTATAATTGAAACTTTGTAGCATTGAGTGGAGGCCTGGCCCTGCCAGAGTACGTGGAAAGCTTGGCTTCCTCCATTATTGGGGGCAACCCAAGCCTCCTTTTTGCAGCCATCTTGGTTGGATTAATTTGCATACTAGCTCCTGATTGGATAGTGGGTGTGGCTTATGAGTGTAGCAGAGTAGTGGTTAATTTGCATATTACTCTTTTATTAGATAGAATGAAATTGCATAGGTAATGGTTAGAAGCACTATTGTGAGTGTCTGTGTTGTTTTGGCCTTGACCCAAATAATTTTTAAATATTTTAAGGATCAGAACCAGTGCTGTGAGTATCAAGTCAAGCATTTTTTCTCTTACTGTATTCCAGGATCCAACAGTAGTGATTGGCTCAGGTTTAACTATGGAAGAAATGATTTTTGAAGTGGCTGATACACACCTATTTTTCAATGACTTAGAGGTAAGCATTTAAAATTGTTTCTGTGCTTTAATGAAACATTTTGTTCAGTAATTATTTAGTTAGAGGATATGTGGTTAGGGTGGGTATGGAGAGGCCAGGATTACTTAGATCTATATAATCTTGTACAAATAGTGGTTTGGCTAAGTCATCACAATCTTGGTTCTGGCCCTCAATTTTATTGGCTCAAAAATTTGATTTTTTTCTGGAAGTGATCTAGCTCTGTTTTGCCAACCTGCAAAACACTGATACCAAAATTCAATTTAGTCATATATATTAAATAATATATAAGGTGTGTTTGATTTTTTGTGTATGTGCCTTTTTAATATATATTTTTATTGACTTCAGAGAGGAAGGGAGAGATAGAAACATCAATGATGAGAGAAAATCATTGATCATCTATCTCCCACTTACTTCCTACTACCAGATCGAATCCACAACCATGTGCCCTGACTGGGAATTGAACCTTGGCATACTGGTTCATAGATCAACATTCAATCACTGAGCCACACTGGCCAGGCGATTATTTGTGGTCTTAAGTATATTTGACTATTCTTCAATTTTACCTTATTAAAAGAATCAGATTTGTCAGTTCTACAAGTAACTGCTGTAATTCATTTTCTTTTATACATGCTGAATTTCTATGGGTTAGCCTTGACATCCACTGTATAGTTAAGTGCAAGAAAAACCAAGAAACACAGAGAGCTTCTTGGTGAATTTTTTGGCTTTGACATTTTAGTTAGCCTTTGAGGTAAACATGGTTTAGTGGGAAAAACACAGAACTAGGAGTCAGATGACCGGCGTGTGAGTCCCAAGTTAGGAAAGTTATTTTCCCACTTTTGGGCCTCAGTGAAGCAGTTACTCTACACAAGAAACTAGTAACAGTTGTTCTATCTGGGAAGGAGGATGCATTGCTGGGACATGGAAGTAGGAAGGCTTGTCACTTAATATCCTTTTGAATTTTGAACTATATACCAAATATGTCACCTAGTTTTAAAAATAGTGAAAATTTTAAAGTAAAATAAGATAGCATTTTATAAACATGAAATAATTCTATTCCTTTTAAAATATAATCCAGTTCAACTTAAAAGACAATTCTCCAACAAATTAAATTAATAAGGCTCTAACTCTAACACTTTAGTCTAAGCTCCATGATGCTTTAATCTTTCCTCAACTTCACATGTTGATAAGTTAGGACATCAGAGTTATTCAGCAAACATTTGTTGAAAACCTATTATCTGCCTGTAATTATTGCCAAATTGTATTTGTAATGATTTTCTAGACATAGTCCTCACTCAGGACTGAAAGTTCTGTGAAGAATTTGACCTGAATGTGTTCCTGCCCCTGAGGTCAGTGGTTCTCAACTTTAGGGGGCATAAGAATCACCTGGGGACCTTGTTAAAAATGAAGATTCTAGGACTTCACTCCCAGAGATTCTATTCAAGTAGTTCTGGGATGGACCCAAGAATATGCATTTTTTAAAAACTTCCCCAGAGGATTCTGATGCAGGTGGACATTACAATAACACCCTAGGTAATGTCAGAGGATAAATCTGTTAGAGTTAGGCAGTGGGTGGCATTTTTTGTCAGTACTAATGTGGGTCTGGTGGAAAGAACCTTGGTCTGAATTAGAAGGCTCTTTCTAGTTTCTTTCTACCACTCACTTGGGTAAATCATTTTACCTCACTTTTATAACACGAGGAGGAGTTGACTTAGACCAGTGGTCGGCAAACTGCGGCTCGCGAGCCACGGTTTGCCACTCTGTTGACTAATGAGTTTGCCGACCACTGACCTAGACTCTCGATTCCAATAATTACAGGCTGTTGTTGTTCCTTGTGATTAAGCCCCTATCCCAGTGGTCCTCAAACTCATTAGTCAATAGAGCCGCAGTTTGCTGACCACTGACTTAGACCAACTCTTCTCTGTACCAGGTTTGAATTTATAAATTTCTGTTTCAGTCACTTTCAGTTGTAATACTACACTCTACCAACATCTGTTTCTTCTGCAAGAATTTACTGGGAACTTGCTGCATAAGGTCACTGGACTAGACCAGAGGAGTACAAAAGAAATAGAAGATAGGGGTTGTGTTATAAGAGGCCTACAGTGTAATAGAACTTTCAATCTAGTACAGAACATGGACACACCCGACAGTGTAAGGGAGTTTGTGCTCATACCTAGGAGCTGTTGGAAAAATGAACTATTGAGATAAGAGCATACGTGAGGGTTGGATTGGTTAAGGTTTCATGAAGACTTTGCTCTATGAATTAGGCCTTAAGAGAAGATGGACAGCAAGGGGGGTGAGAGTGATCCTCCAAGAGAGGCCATAAGGTATTTCATCATCCCACCATTGTTTGTGGTGTTTTTATAATATGTCATGTCAGCCCTAGCGTTTCTACTGGCCAGACTGAAATAGTGTATGGTTTTGTCTTTTAACAGGAGTGTGACCAGGTGCATGTGGAAGATGTGGCTTCTGATGACAATGGCCAAGACTTAAGGTGATAAAAACAACGATGCCTTAAATATCAGTACAGCATAAGACATAATCTAGGCTTAGAGGAAAACAAAGAAAATTATTCTTTTCCTCCACTAGTCTTGCTTTATTGCAATATTTGTTTTATTATGGTGGTCTGGAACAGAAGGCATCTCCAAGGTACACCTGTAACAGTTATCTATTGTATAACATTATCCCAAACTTAATACCTTAAAATAATAAACATTTATAATCTCATAGTTTCTGTAAGTCAGAAACTTGAACTGACTTAGCTCGGTAGTTCCGAATTAGTCTCTTAGAATGAAATCAAGACATTGGCTGGAGCTAAATTCATCTGAAGGTTTTATTAGAGGGAGGACCTGATTTCAGCCTCTTGCCTGCGGCCTCAGTTCCTCACTGTGTGCCTCTGCGTGGGGCAGCTTGAGTGTTCTCAAGTGACAGCTGGCTTCCTTCAGAGCAAGTGCTCCAGGAGAGAGCGAGAAAAGTCTAGTCTCTGGAGTCTAACACCACATTCTGTTTAAATTAAAATACATACCCAAAGGAGCAAAATTAGAGGAGAGGAGCATTGAAGAATCTGCAGACATTATTGATTGATTGATTGATTTTATTGATTTTTTTACAGAGAAGAAGGGAGAGGGATAGAGAGTTAGAAACATCAATGAGAGAGAGACATTGATCCGCCACCTCCTGCACGCCCCCCATTGGGGATGCACCCGCAACCAAGATACATGCCCTTGACCGGAATCAAACCTGGGACCTTTCTATTCACTGAGCCAAACCGGTTTTGGCTGCGGACGTAATTTAAAGCCATCCAGTAAACTATGAGCTTAATAAACTAGCCAACAGATCACTGAAAGAGAGCATCCCTATTATCTTACTATTACTAATATTTTGTTATTACCTTCCATTATTTTATATATTTTTTTAGTATTTTTTTCACAAAGGAATATAAGACTATTAACCACTGTTTACCAGTATTTACAATAAAGTAAACAATATACAGTTGGGTAACATTCTGTTTACTACAAAGCTATTATTTTTCCTGGCTTTTGTTGAATCAGTACCTTCCCATTCACTACATGTTGGTCCAATACTTTTTCCACTACAAATTCCTGAGGCTCTGCCTCTTCAACTTTTTTACCCTTTCCATTCTGTTTCTTTCCCATTTTTTGCAATGTAGTTTTATTGGAAGCCATTTTTTATTGCAGATTCAAAGAGCTATTACTCACCACCTCCATGCAGCTCCACGTCCCATGTCTTCAGCTTCTCCGGCATCTCCAGCCCTGCATGCCTTTACCTCCCTATTTTTTAATATTTGTATTGATTTCAGAGAGGCAGGGAGAAGGAGGGAGAGAGAAACATCAATGATGAAAGAGAATCATTGATCGGCTGCCTCCTTCACACCCCCTACTGGAGATCAAGCTCGCAACCTGGGATCCTTGATCAAACTTGAACTTGGGACCCTTCAGTCCTCAGGTTGATGCTCTGTCCACTGAGAAAAACTAGCTAGGGCCCATTATTTTTTTACTTTTTTTCTTTATATAGTTGCAATCATTTTGTATATACATACACAAAAATTTTCTATTCTGGGTTTTTTCACTGTAAGATATTCTGTCATTAATGAAAGTATGCTTCATTTCAAGCTAACATCTGCAGGATGCTGGTGCTTGAATTGTTCCTACCTCTCTTTCCCTATTCTTCATTCTTGTTTTGATAGATGTAATAGGAGTGAGATAGAGGAATAGTGAAAGATAGACTCTGACACATAGAGCTTAGGGAAAAGATTCTCAAAGCCCTTGGTCTTGGTATCAGGTGCTAGGAATAGGACAGAGAATCCCAGGTGGCATTCATCCAAAAACCCTATGCAGTATAGATCTTAATTGTCATTATCCTCTCTCTCTGCAGCAACTATAGTTTCTCAACAGATGGTTTCAGTGGCTCAGGAGGCAGTGGCAGCCATGGTTCCTCTGTGGGTGTACAGGGAGGCGTGGACTGGATGAGAAAACTGGCTTTTCGTTACCGAAAAGTGAGAGAAATCTATGATAAGCATAAAAGCAACGTGGGTGGTAAGTGTCATACAATCAGTCTGATTTGCTGCTTTCTTTTCCAGGGATTCCTTAGAACTCCCTGACAATTGCTTATGAATTTGTGCCACAGTAACATTTTAATTCTGTATTTTAAAACACGGAGGTTTGATTAAAACCCTTTGGGTAGGAAGCTCTGTATTTCTGATGGACTTCTCTTAGCATATGTTTTTAAAGCTCTCTTTTTCTTTCTCGACAAATGCCTTTTTAAAAGAAATATGTTTCAAATTTGAGGAATTATTTTATTCTGGAGTCAAAACTACTGTCAGTACTGGTTAATAGGTTGCCTCATTGTTTTTTTTACTAATATATCAGGACAAGTCATATATAACAAGTCACTAGGTGGCTTATAGTGAGTGGAAAACTAGGTCCAGGAGTATTGGGTAGCAGTATCCATGTGCTATGATTTGAAGGACCTTGGAGATTCTTTCTACCTAGAAATACCTCATGTCAGGTGCCACTAGACCTGAATTCTATTATTTGGGATTGATTGATTAGCAATAGATTGTCCAGATTAGAAGAGACATTAGATATCTATTGACAAAATTGATGTCAATCTTAAAAATGACAAGGGTAGATAACCGTAGCAAGTTAATTACCTACCATAGCTAGAGTCCACATCCCTTTACATTCATGCAGTTTTTTTTCTAGTGATATACCTTATGAGAAAATATTTAAAATTATAAATCATCACCCTCAAATTTCAACATACACATAAATGCTGCATGAAGTTTCAAGGATTTCCTACACTGCCTAGAGACATATTACCCCAGGTCAAGAGAACCCTCCTATAATACCATGCTATTACTTTCTGGGATGCAGAAAGTAAAAATAGGACTTTGAAAATCAATTTAGTTCATTTCTGTTACAGTCTTACAATACCAGGTAAAAATCATAGGTATCTGGGCTTTGGAAGTCAAGTTTAAGTGTCTGATTATTTTTTTTGCCTAGTGAATGCCTGGACCTAGTTTTCTGCGGAAAGTAATATAACCCTCTATAAAAATATCCACCTGTATTCTGTAAAATGTTGAATTGCCACATCATATTATTAGTTAAGTAAAAGACATATACTATTATGTTTTTTTATATCATATATGCCATAGAGGTATTGGTTTTGTTTTATTAGAAACATTGAGAGTCATCTAATTCTAGTCTTGCATTGTAAAACCATCAATCTGAAAACAAATTATATGCAGTTTTAGTCCTCATAGAAATTCCTTCTATTTTTGTAGAATATTGGTAATAGATTACAGGATTTCTCTTTACTATACAAAATTCAGGGCCAGATTTATTATTTGAATATTATAACTCAAGTGTCTGATAACATGCTCTCATTAGATGAATTTTATTATGCTTAATTATCTGATCTTAAACAGTGTCTTGGTCTCTTACTAGCTGGAGTTGTTTTAGAAGTAAATACAGTACAAGTAAATGACATTCATAGAATTGGTCATTCAACCTGGAATCTCAGGTTGATGTATTTGAAAGGGGTAAAAGGAAAGTACAGTCATCATGAGAGCAGTGTATGGTAGTGGAAAGACTTTTGAGACCAAAAGCTACTTTTTAAAAAATATATATTTTATCGATTTCAGAAACATCAGTGATGAGAGAGAATCATTGATTGGCTGCCTCCTGCATGCCCCCTATTGGGAAGTGAGCTCGAAACCCAAGCATGTGTCCTTAACCGGTATCGAACCTGGGACCCTTTGGTCCGCAGGTCAATGCTCTATCCACTGAGCCAAACCAGCTAGGGTGGCACTAACTTTCTGTGTAATCTTAGCAGCCCTTTCCTCCCTGGCTTCTGGTTTCTTTAGAAAGAGATTGGAATGTTGCAGACTCTTCTTTTAGCCCTAACATTACTTTTCCCTTTTGGTTCTTGAGCCCATGTCTAAATCACTGCTACTCAGGGAATGGTCCACCACTCTGCAGATTGTGCTGCTGATTCATGATGAAAGAGCTTGTGTCAGAATCTAATCACGTTTCCTCAGCTGACTTTGTTGTGCCCAGTAGCAAACATTCTGATGAAGAAAGTGAAAAAGACATTTTGAGCAGACTATTCTAGGGTTTTACTAAGAAGAGAACTGTATTAGTTCAGTAGAAATTTCAATGACACACTATTTCTCACTTAAATTATAGAATTTGTTTCATGGATGTCAGCAAGGATATGTTGTCAAATGATAAATGTGTCTGTTTTTATTCCAAAAGGCCTTCTCAGTCCCCAGAGAAAGGAAGCACTGCAGAGACTAAGAGCAGAAATTGAAGTTTTAACAGATTCCTGGTTAGGTACTGCATTAAAGTCCTTACTTCTCATCAAATCCAGGTATGAAAATGGTTCTTTCAGTTCTCATCCTCTCCTACACCAGTTTAGGACAAGCCATTCCCAAAATAGGATGTGGGCTGGGGAGAGAGGAGTTTAAATGAAGCAAGGAAGTATGTAGTAGGTTAGGTGGGAGGCAGGGCCATTTTATACTAATAACACACCTTAGAGTTTTAAGAGAATATATATGCAAGCCTTTTTCTTTCCCTTTTTTTCTTTTTTTAATATGTTTTTATTGATTTGAGAAAAAGAGAGAGAAACATTGATCAGCTGTTCCTGCACGCCCTCACTGGGGATACAGCCAGCAACCCAGGCATGTGCCCTGACCAGGAATCAAACTGGTGACCTCTTGGTGCATGGGGCAATGCTCAATCAACTAAGTCATTACCATCTAGGGTTTCCCCTTACTTTTTACTCACAAAATTAAAACTCAGTGATTCATAATCTCCAGCCCAGGAGATGGGCCTAGTGACCTCAAAAGACAGACAGGAGACATCTCAAATATTCTAAGTACAGGAAGCTTCAAAGAAATGTACCAAAACTTAGGAAGGCAGGATTCAAAAGAAAAGGATACATTAAGCAGATTAAAGAGATTTCAATTTAAAGCTTATAATGGGAAATAAATACAGTCATAATTGTATCTAAATCTTTTACTGATATTTTACTCAAAACAGGAATTCCAGATCTATAACCTAATAAGCAAACATTAAAACTTACACAGGTTATTCAGTGAAGTTTATAAAGGACCTGTGAAATGTGTATTCTGGAATCTATGTTGATATTATATGAAGAACAGAGAAGACTTAAATCATATCTCATTAAGAGCTGGGTTGCATTTGGATGAAATAGTACTGTAACTGAAAGTCTGTCATTTGTTTCCTAGAAAGTAGTATCAATGACATGGGTTGGTGGTAATTGCTAACAAGTGCAGTGAGCGAATTATCAGAGGGAAATGAGGCAAGAATCAAGTTGCTGCTCTGTGCCCACTATAGAATCTCTGTCCTTTAATATGGAAAGTAAGTAAACCTGAGATAATTAGAACAATAACTGAACATTGACAATGAACAAATATATCAGGCCCTTTAAGGTTAATTTTTAATACTTAGATCCTAAAGATCAGAACCTGAGTTGGTTCACCCTTTTCTTTTCTTTATTTCTCCCTTCTAGGAAGAATTGTGTGAATGTTCTGATCACTACAACTCAGCTGGTTCCAGCTCTGGCCAAGGTTCTCCTATATGGGCTTGGAGAAATATTTCCTATTGAAAACATCTATAGTGCTACCAAAATTGGTATGGTTTGTATTCAGTTTCTTGTCACTTGCCTTACAATAATATTTCCTACTATGATGTACTTATTATTTACCAGTTCCTCTGTTAGACATATCGATAATAATAAAAGCATAATTATGCTAATTAGACTGGATAGCCGAACGACCTTCCGGACGAAGCTGCAGCAGCAGGGTCCAAGGCAGAGGCGGTTAGGGGCGATCAGGCAGGCAGATAAGTGGTTAGGTGATCAGGCAGGCAGTCAACAGTGGTTAGGGGTGATCAAGCAGGCAGGTGAGTGGTTAGGGGTGATCAGGCAGGCAAGCGAGTGATTAGGGGCGATCAGACAAGCAGGTGAGCGGTTAGGAGCCAGCGGTCCCAGATTGAGACAGGGATGTCCCCTGAGGGGTCTCCGATTGCGAGAGGGCGCAGGCCTAGCTGAGGGATCACCCCTCCATACACGAATTTCTTGCACCTGGTCTCTAGTACATATATCCTCACAAACAGTCTTCTGATACTACTGATGAGGCAGTTCAGGCTTAACAGTTATGTAGCTTGCACAAGACTTCACAGGTAGTAAGTTACATAAACAGGATTCAAATCCAGATCTGTATGACTTTGTTCTTTCCTTTATAATATTTGAAAGAACATAATATCTAGTTTAGAAATTACTTTTGCCTTATTTCAGATTTCTTTTTCACATAGAGAGCACTGCAATAGAGAAAAGAAAAATCACTTAACTGAAGAAGGTGGCAGAAGCAGGGAAATAAAGTATAAGAGAGGGCAAAGAAAAAGGAAAGAAAACAATTTCCTTTTTATTTATTTCTGCAAATAGCAGTATCATCTGTGCATGTTTTATGTATAGGTTTCAAATGGGATTTGAATTTTTATATATTACCATATATCTAAAAACAGTCTGCAATGTATTGAAACACCCACTTCCCAAGGTTAAGTTCGGTGATACAGTATCTCAGTTGCAGTTATGAAATATAACAATGAGGAAATCCAGACAGGACAAATGTTGCTGCCATATTTATTGGTACTCTGGGGCTCCTTCCCTACTGAAAGCCATAAGGCTCACTCATGCCCAGGACTGTTTCTGGAATATAAAAAATTGGAGGGAAATAGCTGTTTGTTTATTTCTTATTACTAACGAAAAATCAAGGCCTTATGCTCCCACTTTTTCCCCTACATTAAAAAAGTTTCCCCTCAAAAATATCCTTTCACAATGTCCAGAGCCTAGTCTTGGAATCAGGAGCCTAAAGACTAGCTATAAACTTGTTTGGATCTGGGCAAGTCATCAGTCCCATTTCCTCTGTACCTATCTCACTGGATTATTTTGAGAATTAAGTAAGGGATGACTTGAAAACTGCTTTGAAAACCATAAAGTACAGAGATGTGAAAAAGGGAAGTGGTGCTCACAGTTCTCACTCTGCCGCAGTCACTCAGCCTCCCATTATAGATCCAGAGAGCCTCCTGGCATCTCTCGCTGCCCCCGCTCGTCCTCCCTGAGCAGACTCAGGGGCTGCCACTTACTTTGTCTAAGCACCGGCCGGTGAACCCAGCAGCAGCCTTTTCTCTGGTGTGGAAGAAAGGAAGGACAGAATGTCCTAATAGGAAATTGCTTTCTCTCATCAGGTAAAGAGAGCTGCTTTGAGAGAATTGTGTCAAGATTTGGAAAGAAAGTCACATATGTAGTGATTGGAGATGGACGAGATGAAGAAATTGCAGCCAAACAGGTAACCATGGTAAAGAAAATGTGGAAATTTCAGGACCTAGTGCTCTCATTTGTGTATACTTTGGAAAGGAAAAAAAAAAATCTAAGGAGAATCTGACCTGACTTCAGTGTACCTCCTTGGGTCATTTATCTACTTGGAGGGAAAGTGACCTTTATTCAGAAACTTTTTTTTTTTTTTGGTTAGGTTTTTTAGTTTTTACAGAGGACATCAGACTTTTGAATTGTTTGATAACACATTGATGACAACACAAAAAATCTGTAGTTCAGGGTATTGCGGAAACATAAAATATTAACTCGTTGTTTGCTGAAATGTTAGCTCAGAAGTAATGTTTGGGAAGACTGGCCAGAGAATTTATTGTCTGTATAGGATGCTGTGGAATGCAGCCCAGACCCCCAGCAGGACTGAGGCATTCATTTCCTTAGCCAGGCCCTGCTCTTGGCTGCTGTGAGCTCACAGTTTCTCCCCCAGAATTGCCCTCAGCGGAAGCTACCTTGCCAAAGTTACATCACCTTCCCAGAGACTCCTTGCTTCCAGTTACTGTAGTCTGCATCCCTCATCTCTGAAGGATGATCCAGCTCCAGCGTGCTCTCTGGGATGGATTAGCGTCTCTCTAGCAGCTGTATTACAGTTCAGTTTCAGGCAGTACCTGCTGAGGAGCATGAGACTTAGCTACAAAAAGACAAATAATTCTGACCTTTCTAGGCTTCAGATTTTTAAAAACCAACGCAATCAATGGGGAGTTGTTTGGAGAAAGTTCTTTCTGTTGCTGAGCCCTGGAGAGTTTGTTCTGATGTTAACCTCCTCACTATGCAGGCCCAGCTTCAGTTTGTCCCTTCTTAAAACAGGAATCAGATGAAAGAGTCTTGACTGTATAATCTAAAATCCCACCCTTTCAAGTCTGAATCATTTATGAGCTGTGTGAATAATTTACTTATCCTCTTTGAGTTTCCTCGTCTGCTAAACGGATCTACAGAAGTCCTTTCCCTACTCTGGCTTTCTTCTAGCAACTCTTGTTTCTTAAACTTGGAGGCAGGGAGTTAACAACTAGGACCATTATCCTAATTTTCTTCATTCCGTAACATGCAAACCTTCAGGAACTATATTAATGCACTATGAAAATGGAGGTAATCAGTTGGCAGTATTAACACATTATGTTTTCATTTGCCACTTTATGTAGCAATTCAAGGACCTTTACTTTTTCATATGCATTATCTTTGGAGTTTTGATTCTTTTTATTTTAGCTGTTTGTCCAAGAAGTTTATTGTCTGTCTGGAAAATCTTCATAGAAAATTGTGGTTTGATTTATTAGCTCTCAGCAGCCTGCTCCTGAGCTCTGAGGAAGCTTGCTTTCTTCGGAGCTACCTGATGTTTCTTCTGGGCAAGAAACATTTAGAGATGTTTCTCTTCTTTTTAAGTTTTCTTGGGCTTCTTCTCATAGCTTCTTCTCGTTATCTCAGATAGCAGCATGAGCCTTTATTTATTTTAAATATATTTTTATTGATTTCAGAGAGGAAGATAGAGAGATAGAAACAGTAATGATGAGACAGAATCATTGATTGGCTGTCTGCTGCACGCCCCTATAGGCACCAAGCCCACAACCTGGGCATGTGCCCTTGACTGGAATCGAACCCAGGAGCCTTCAGTCTGCAGGCTGATGCTCTATCCACTGAGCCAAACCAGCCAGGGCACAGCATGAGCTTTCTTAAACATCTCCTCCATCATGTCTAGAGTTACATTGTTCTTTATGTATTGAGAGAACTGTTTCTTGTAAGCATCTGCATCTTTTTCCATGTGATCACTCATACTGTGCAACATTCTGACCCATGATTGCTTCTAATGTAGTTCTGCATTGAATTCCTTCCTTTTTTTCTTTTTTAAATATATCTTTATTGATTTCAGAGAGGAAGGCAGAGGGAGAGAGAGATAGAAACCTCAAAGATGAAAGAGACACTCCACAATGGGAATGGACTTGCAACCAGGTCATGTGCCCTGACCAGGAACCTTAACCTCCTAGTTCATAGGTCAACACTCAACCACTGAACATCATCAGCCAGGCAATTCCTTCTTTTCTGAGTCATAACCAGGGAATCGCTTTTACTCTGAGAGATAGATAAGCCTCCACCCATAGCTCCCTTCAGGTACCCCAAAACTTTATTTCCAATAGTAGTCCTGGCAAGCCCTGCATCCAAATAGCAGGTAAAGGCACTAGGTGGACCATCAATGCTTTTCACATTGTGTTCATCTCCATTCACCTACACCTGCTTGTCCATGCCAAACTTATTGAGAAGCCTATGGGCCAGCAGCAGGCCAGTACAATATGTTGCAGCATAACTTTGGGAGTTCATGAACATAAACTGCACAGACTATCATACCTCCCTCTATAAGGGAATAAGCATTCTGACAAATGACATCTCTATTAGTTACAGAAACCAACATCCTGTATTTAGGTGCATTGTACTTATTTTCATTCTGGATCTCCAAGCGTTTTGGAGAATAGTAATCAGTTTTACCCTCTCATTGTCTTCTGAATCTCACTTGGTATCTCTTGAAGTAGGCCTTGTTTTTGACAAACCCCATCCTGCAGAAGAGAGACTCATATCCGCGGCTCACCAAAGACCTGCAAGCCTAGCCCAGCTCCATGGGGGAGGGGTGGGAGAAGCTGGAGTTTTGATTCTAAAGTGCATGTTGCCTCTGAGAAAGATACTAGTGGATGTAGGTATCAGTACTTCTTGGTCTGAAGAAGGGAGGGAGGAGATAAAGAACAACTCAAGTCATTAGCCGAGTCAGTATCTCTAAGCTGATGCCTGTTATCATCTACATAGAATATGCCTGTTGGAAAATGCATTAAAACCTTTGTGCAGTTCAGTCCCCTCTGAAAGATCCTTTCTGCAGCCTTTTGACGGGAGACTTTCTAGTCCTTGTTTGAACATACCCAAGGATAAGGAGGCTGCTTTTCACGTATCCTGTTCTATTGTGGGGCTGCCCAAACTGGTAGGATGTTCCACCTTCCACCGAACGTAAATTTCTCTCTCTGACTTTCACATCTTGGTCCTAGTGGCATTCCTGAGTGCAGCATAACAAGTCTGCTTCCCCTTCTCTTATTAAAAGCCTTTTAAATGGTATGCGCAAGCTAGAAAAAAGCACTGAGTTACATGCCAAAAGAACTATTCCAGAACTTCAAAATTCTGGGTCATTTGTAACCAGTTTGAACAAGACAATCAGTAAAGCTAGTCTCCTGCAGCTTAGAATATAGATTCTAACACTTGGATTCATCAAAGCCCTTTGTAAGGCTTTCAGAACAGGACACAGTATACTGGACATAATTCTTTATTTTTTTTATTTTTTAATATATTTTATTGATTTTTCACAGAGAGGAAGGGAGAGAGATAGAAAGCTAGAAACATCGATGAGAGACATCGATCAGCTGCCTCCTGTACGCCCCCTACTGGGGATGTGCCTGCAACCAATGTATGTGCCCTTGACCGGAATCGAACGTAGGACCTTTCAGTCCACAGGCTGACTCTCTATCCACTGAGCCAAACCGGTTTCGGCTACTGGACATAATTCTGACCACATTATATAATGGGATTATTTCCAAGATCTGTATATTTCTGAATCTTAGTGATGAATAAGATTTGGGCCTTGTATCTCTGTAACTTATAGGAAATTGCCTATCTATAAGAAAATGTAATATTGACACTAATTTCTTGTGTGGCTATTTTATTTGATCCTGAAGACCCTATATAGCAGCTAGAATAGATATCTCACAAAGCATAGTTACCACTGAAATTTAATAAAAACCTCTCACATTTGTAGTGTCCTATAGTGTACAAAGTCCTTACACATATGGCGTATATGGTCCTTATGGCAGCCCATGAGATGGGCAGGAGAAGAGAGGATTACAGATACCTCGGGAGAAGTCAGGATAAAAGGGTTTGGGTAAATATGGCCTCCCAAGAGAAATTGGGTTAACCAGACTATGTCCCTGCTCTCTCCTAGCACAACATGCCTTTCTGGAGGATCACAAACCATGGAGACCTCGTGTCCCTCCACCAGGCTTTGGAGCTTGATTTTCTCTAAGAACTGGAATGAAGAGCCTTCCCCATGAGCTGCTTTTCACTCCTGGAAGGAGCCGGAGACTGGAACCAACTGAGAACTCTTTCTCCATGGAATGCTGGCGAGAACACAATCAGAACCAACAGCTGCAAGGGATGAAGCTGATTTTTGCTAAGAGTGAGCTGCAGCCCCATGTTCATTCCCATGCAGAAGCAGGACAGTGGATTAAGAGAACAATAGACTGACTGCAGCCACAGTGCTTTTAATTCTTGTGTTTTTTGTTTTGTTTATTTTGTTTCAAAAATGAAGAAGAAAAAAAACAAAAGGAAATTTGGGGGCAGAGTTGCACTCTTTGTCCATGACCTGGTTGAGAACTGCTGTTAACTTGTGGTGATAGGATAAATGTGGCAGACTTTTGTAATAACATCTCTTGCAGTCTTTATAAACTCCTTAGCTTAGAACATATTCCCAGTGAATGTATATGTAATTTTTATAGGTAAGGGTCTGGTCTCTGAAGCAGGTTTTCCCTCCTTTCTTTTCCTAGCAAGAAAGGGATGTGTAAAGTTTCCTTGGAAAATAGTAATTGAAATATCTGAAATACCTCTCTCTGTGTGACAGTAGCACCTCTGTAGTTGCTCCAGTGGTCTGCTTTCTAGGATGGTTTCTCTCCTGTTCTTCCATCTCCTACTTTGCTGAACTGTGGGGCACTGGACACTGATTAACTTTAGAGTCTGGTATTTCCCATCCTAGGAGCCTTAGTCCCCTTTCCAGTCCCTCTTTCCCTTTAACCAAATGGCACAATCCTGGGAACTTCTCCTCTTAGATGGTAAATGCTAGGCCTTCAGCTTGACTCTGATTCAGACTATGTCCAGGGGGCTTACCTCTAAACTGGAGAGAAGGGACTAAGGCTTCTTGTGAATTTTCACTTCTTTGGTTCTTGAATCAGGAATATTCCACTTTTTCCTCCTGCAGAGAGGCACTCCTCCCCCAACAGATGCTCACCCTACACCCTGCCTTCCTTCTTAGTCACCAGTGTAGGCTCCTGTCCCTTTTCTTCCCTGAATTCCTCACCGCCACCTCCGTGCAGCTCTGGCTAATCCCTGGGCTTTGGACCCAATAAGTCAAAATAAGTCTAAAAACAGGCTCATAACTACATTTGGCCAAAACTACCAATGTAGCTGACTTTCTTTGAAGGCCTTTAGCCTACGAAGGGTATTCTGGGTATATTTACCCAGGTCTCTGTCTGGAACTGAAGAGATTGCCGTGATCAAAACCCAATTTTCCCATGGTATACCCTTTCCCACGTTTCAAATCTCACTCTAAAGTGGAAAACCAGAAGCCAAAAATACTCCTGTTTTAAATGAAGTCGTTGGGTCCCCACTCCACGCCTGGAAACTTAATCCTGGGCCAAATGCAGGGACATCTCTCAGCCGGGCCCCTGGGAAGATGGACGCGTGCCAGGCACTGGTCTCAGCCTTCTAGCCCAACTGTGTTTGTGAATGCTCCATCCCTCCACGACCCACCTGGGCATCTGCTCGGGCAGGACAAACTTCCCTAGAGCTGTGGACCTTCCGCCCCTCCCAGGCTGCAGAGAGGTGCAGTCTGGAACTCAGTAGGAGGTTTCCTTGACCAACCCCAGCTACACCTGCTTGACCCCAGAGAATCTGCATATTCATTTCTAGAAATGTTGCAGCACAAACAGGCCAGACTCCTCCTCAGACCAGGTCATTCGTGGAGCAGAGAAAGGCTGTTCATACACATTCCTTCAGAACTGAATGAGAAACAATTCATGGCTCACAATTTTAGGTAACAGGTCTTTGGAGAGGAGCCCAAGTCAGTGCTCATTACTCAGCTGCTGCTTTGACCTTGTTCCCTGAGTGAGGTGGAGGTGGGGGTGACGCAGTCTAAGGCAGACCTTGCCTTGGTCTGCATTCAACACAGTTGCCCAGATGCTGCTCTGCCTTGCTTGGTAATTGATCTTAGAAAGCTCTAAGATGGGTCTTTTCTTCCAGGCCCCAAGCCTTCCTGCCCTGGACATGGCCACCCGGTTGTGCTGTGGTTCAGACTTGCGAGGCCGTGGAGTGGTACCCCCAGGTCCACATACAAACCCCTCCCTCTCCCTGCTCTTTGGGAGAAGCTCTTTATTTCTAGAATCTGACGTGGGCCTCTTTTCAACGGACTTTTCTTTCCTGCCCTGACTGCCTAGTGTAGGTTTTTGCAAAGGACCTTGAAATTGGCCAAGAAGTGAGGAAGCTCAGCAGAGCAGTCTTTACTCTTTTCTGGTTGTTGCCACACACATGTAGGGGGCAGGCAGAACATGGGACCTGGCTCCTCTTTGCCAAAATGAATTGTCCAGGGAACATAGTGCTCTTCTTTTACTGGGTTTCTCTCCTCCCAGTACAAAGACCTGGAAAGGAAAAGAAGTGGGTAGCACCAAGAGCTCTTGGAAACCGAGGGCCCCAGAACCCTGGAGGTCCTTTCGACGAGGGGGAAGCCCTCTTTACTAGAAAGCATCCCCATGAGATTAGCCACGTGATGAGTCCTTCCCCCGGCTGGGGACTGGGTTCCATAAGATGGGTCTGCACATTTCGTGGTGAGAACTTTTCTAGTAAGGGATCCGGAGTTGTCAAGTGTGTCCTGGGTTTAAGAGGTGGCTTGACTCTCGAATGTAAAACTGACTGTGCCTTAGCATCACCCTGTCCAGTGCCCCTGGGGCAGCTGGTGGTGTCCAGGAGAATGGATTCCTGCTCCAGATTTAGATGCTTTTATTTGGGTTGGGGTGTTCCTATCTTCTGCTCTGCGAGTTGGGAGGGGCCAAAGCTAGCGTCCCAGGAGACTTGTGCCACAGTGTGTTCGCAGTTTACACAAACTCAGCGCTGCAGCTCCCAAGGAGAATCTGACTGGCAAGCCAGCTGCAGTGCGTGGAGCTTTTAGATTCCCACTGCCGTGATGGGTGTTAGTGCTGCTGACGCATGGGAAAGAGGAGGGGAGACCGCTGTTCTCCCTCTTCCTGGAAGAGTGATGGTCTGAGCCAAAGGGTGGTGAGCTTGGGGTGCTCCTCCTCCTGCAGGAAGGGGCAAGCAGGGCCCCTTTAAGCAAGCTTCTGTCTCTTACCACTAAGTTGGTTTTCTTTTCATCCAAAAGTTGGAACTCCCCAGATTTATACTATACAAGCCAAATCTGAATTCTGAGATTCTAAAATATATATATCCTTATTGATTTTTAGAAAGAGAAGGAGAGAGAAACATCTATCAATCAGCTGCCCTCTGCACTCCCCCTACTGGGGATCGAGCCCACAACCCAGGCCTGTGCCCTGACCAGGATCTCTCAGTGTATGGGAGGATGCTCAACCAACTGAGCCACACTGGCCAAGGGCAAATTCTAAATATCTTAAACCACCAGAGAGGAAATCTAGTTCAGCAGGCCATGTTTCTCTCCTCTGAGTCAGACAGCTCTAGCAAGCAAGGCTCATTGGCTAGTTCCTAATGCACTGACAGGAGCCATCCCATTAAGGGCGACTTCTCAAAACCTGACCCTCTGGATTACAGATGCCTCATTTAGCAGTAAAAGGCATTGATTGAATTGGATATATTTATGTGACTGCGGGCATTCATGGCTGTAGAGTCTTTGACCATAATGTTATATGTAATGGGAACTATCTTGTAAACTTGAAAAAAATAAAGTTTTTATTTTCTATACAGTTTGCTCCTGTGTCTTTTCTGAATAGGATCAATACAGTTGCCCAGCTGGTAGGCACCTAAGTAAGGTTTTATAAAAATCTGAGGAGCTGATTATAAAAATCTGAAGTTCATTAAAAAATACCACTCTTTTAACAATTGTAATTAATTTCACCAAAAAGGTAGGAAAAAAAATAACTAACCTTTTGGTATAAATAAATGTACATGAGGGAAAAAATAATTTGCAAGTAAAAGTTAGTGTTTTTTTAACTAACAAAAGTTTGTTAGTTGTAGCTGATCCTCACCCGAGGATATTTTTCCCTTTATTTTTAGAGAGTGGGAGAGAGAAATATCCAGGTGAGAGAGACATATTGATTTGTTGCCTCCTGCACACACACCCAACTAGGGCCAGGGATTGAATTTTAAACCCAGGCACATGCCCTTGACCAAAATGGAACCTGCAACCAATTCTTTGGGGCATGAGTTGGAGCTTTAATCACTATCCAGGACAAGTAAATTGTCAATAAAATATATTGAGCCTCAGCTGGCGTGGCTCAGTTGTTGAGCTTAGACCTGTGAATCAAGCGATCAGGGTTCAATTCCCAGTCAAGGCATATGTCCAGGTTGCGGGCTCCATCCCCAGTAGGGGGCGTGCAGGAGGCATCCAATCAATGATTCTCATCATTGATGTTCCTCCCTCGCTGAAATCAAGAATATAATATATATATATTGCTTTTTAAAGTTTAAGACTGGTATAAGAGATTTCATTTTCTGTCAAATGTGTTGAAATTTAATTATTAGTAACTTGCTGTGCTGAGCTTAAAACAAAAGCAATAAAATAGACAAAGTGACATCAAACCTTGTTTGATTTGGCCTGATTTCATGTCCCATCAGCTACTTTTTCTCATTTCATTTCTTCAGATTTGGGTCTGTCCATTGTTGGTCTGGAAAAGTCAAGAATTCTTTTGCCTTTTATTTCAATGCAGGAAATCAGAATTCAGATCTAGCTTCCAAGTACCATATATCAGACTACAGGTTTGGTTTTGTCCAAATTAATCACTTCAGAAAAGATGGGGTTGCCATGTATTCTAATAATTAAATCTTTTCAACAGAAAGTTGTACATTACGGATGGCCCTGTTGGCTTGGTTGGTTGTACACCAAAAGGTTTTGGGTTCGATTCCCATTCAGGGCGAGTACAAAAGGCAACTGATGGATGGTTTTCTTACATCAATGTCTCTCTCCCCAACCCTCTTCCTCTCTCTCTCTCTCTAAAAACAAACAAACAACATATCCTTGGGTGAGGATTCAGAAGAAAAAGGGGGCACATGTTGGACCACACTGTAGCTGAAGCAAATCTGTGAGTTGCTATATCCTTGCTTGTAAGCACAAATATTGATTGCTTCTCAAGCCCACAGAGTAAACACCTTCATCTCCCCCTACGATAAGTAAGACATCTGCACATTTCTCAACAAACTTTTGGTGGCAGACAATTCAGGAGGTTTTTATTCTTCAAAAATAGGTTTCTTGACATTTGAAAAAATGATTGATGGGAATTTTCAAAGGAAATGTCTAATGATGTGTAATGTCACACATCTTTTTAAAGCTTTTGATTCTGAAAGCTTTTTTATATCTTTACCCAAGAATTTTTTTCCATTGATTTTTAGGGAGAATGGAAGAGAGAGGAAAAGACAGAAGTGAGAGGAAAAACCTCAATTGGTTGTCTCCTGCACCAGTCCTGACTGGAATCGAACCTGGGACTCTTCAGTCCACAGGCCGATGCTCTATCCACTGAGCCAAACCAGCTAGGGCAATCCTGTAAACGTCTAAGTGTACATACAAATGAAACTTTTTCTAGAGCTTTTTAGGTAGTGTCGGTGTACACTGTTTGGAGTTAATTGCATATATATTGCCACCATTTGACAACTTCATCTAGAGCAGTGGTTCTCGACCTTCCTAATGCCACGTCCCTTTAATGCAGTTCTTCATGTTGTGGTGACCCCCAACCATAAAATTATTTTTGCACGAAAAGGGACATGGCATTAAAGGGACGTGGCATTAGGAAGGTTGAGAACCACTGATCTAGAGTATAGATGACAGCTTTGGCAAAAAGTTCCTTGTTTCTCCAACCCGAGAGCAGCAAAAGGTTCCACCTCCCTGCACCATTGCCCACTTCCACATTCCTTAGGCCACCGCATCACTTGCACCCTCCCTGAGCTTCCAGCAAAAGGACCTGCACTTGGGCTCCCATATTCACTTCTGGCACGAAAGGTGTTTGTAGCTACTGCTGGGCCCAGCAGCGGAGCACCCGTCAGTCAGTCCAGATTTGGGTTCTGGTGCCACCTGAACGGCCAACCCCACACCGGCTCGCCAGCTCCAGAAATGTAGAAAACAAGGTTGAGAAGTCCTGCCTACGTCCGTCCCCCTTCTCCTCGGGCGCAGGGCCTTCACCGGTTTTGAGCGGCCGATTTTGTGTCCCTGGCTCTGAATTCTGTAGATTTAGTTCAATGACACAACTAGTTTGGAGGATTTTATAAGGTTTTAATAATAACCTAATAATACTGTTCAACAAAACAACACATACGTGTCTCTCACCTGCAGAGACACAGATGCACACACCTTCTCTTCCTCTCACAACAGGTTCCGAGGTAGAAAGTACACTGTGTAACGTATAAAACACACTCCATGGGCTGAGCCATGGCCAGACCACAGGTTCGCAAGGCACTTGGTTGAAAAGCAGCCCCTGGAGAGCAGGGGCAGAGGCCGGCCAGCTGCCCTAAGGCCTTGGACAGGTTGACGGAGGCCAGCCAATTGGGCATCCTGGCTTCCAGGATAGGGGAACCAAGGGCTGGGATAGCACCTCCGCCAATTACTTGGCTGAAAATCCCAACACTGGACGCTTTGGGCACCAGCTATACTGGCTGGAAGGGAAAAAAAAGGGGGGATCTCTTCGGTCCTCTCCAAGGGTTTTGTATATAATTGAGGTCTTGGCCCTCCAGGGCGTGGTCCTTCTTGTCTTCTCCTTGAAGCGGGCCTCTGTCTTACTCAACTCTCAGCTCCAGTGCCTGGCAAGGTCAGGCAGCACGTGATTGGTGAGGGAGTCAAAGCCCATAGCAGCATAATTAGCTTATCTTCTGCATGCTAACGATTGATGGCATGTGTCCTTCTGTCCCTTGGCTGGGTCTGTCCCTGCCTCAGAGGACCCCATTTACCTCCCCCGACCACGGCAAAGCAGCCTCATCCCTAGCTTTGGGGAAAAAATTCTGAGCCAAATGGTCCATGCGCCTATTCTGAGGCAGCTGATAGTACTCGAGGGAGCGGAGGGCGGGGGTCCCGTCCACCTGGGCAGGATCCCAGGGGTAGCTGGGGTGCAGCCAGCGGTAGTAGACAAGCCGCAGAACCAGACCCAGAAGAAAGCTGATGCCGCCCGCCGGCAGCAACATCTGCAGCGGGACCCCGCCGGGCAGCCAGGCGCTGTGCGTCGCCCAGGTGACCACCATGAGAATGCTGTCACTCAGGAGGAACACCAGGTGGATGGTGGCACGGCCTCGAGTGTGACCCTCGGCCACATTGAACCAGGAGAAATACAGGATGGTGGCCACCGTGGCCCGGTAGAGCCACTCAGAGTGGGGATCTGGCATAAAATCGGTGCCCTGAAACCAGACCCAGAACAGCAGCACCAGCCACAGGCCCAAGTAGTGCAGAGCCACGTAGCGGGGGAAGAGAGCGGAGAAGAGGGCCACAGCCAGGACGCGGGGCCACAGAAGCAGCAGATTCCACAGGAAGTAGATCACGGAAGAGCCCAGCCCCAGGACAGGCTTGGAGGGGAGGCAGGTGCGCAAGGCCCGGTGGTAGTCAAGCAGGGCCCACGAGATACCCACGAAGGACGAGCAGATGCCAACCCCTGTGGAGAGGAAGAGGAAACAGCTGAGCCCTGTGGGCGGCCTGCCTGGCACTGCCCAAAACTCACAGGTTCTGGGGACTCTCATCACCACCCTGAGGTGGGTATGAGAACCCCAACTTGTGGAAGGGAAAACTACAACTGGAGAATATGGTCCTCACAACCAAAAACAGGCCTGAGATTCAACTACGGGGTCCGCCCTGCACCACAAAGCTTTACTTTTCAGGTGCTGCCTGAGAGGGTGTGTGACACGGACATCCTCATCTGCACCCGTGGGCCTCGGCATCTTAAAGGACCTTCCTTTCCCGAAAGAGCCCAAGCCTTTCCTGGATCTGAAAGTCAGCAGCCCCAGTTCCCCGTTTCTTACTCTCAGAAAGGGAAGCTGGAAACCCCTTGCGGCGGCAACAGGCCTCTGAAGGTGCCCTGCTGCATGGATGGCACCTCCTCCCTCCCGCCCTCCCTGTTCAGACTGGGCCCCGGTCTCATTTTCCAAGACTCGAAGAATACAGGGGGGATCCCTCCCACCTACTGACTGTCCGCCAGGGGCGGGAAGCACCAGATGTTGGCGGGGAACCTGTCACAGCCCAGGAAGCCACGCCCAGCCTGGAATCACGTCTGCGGCCACGGTCCTCTCTAGCTCCCACGCTCTGGGACTCAGAGGGCGTGTTCTTCCAGCCTGCCCCGCACGCTGCGTTCTCGTTCTCGGACCTGGACAGGCTTTGCTCAGGGTGTTAGGTTGGGCCAAGGGCACACGCTCCGTTTCTCCTGGCCTGCTCCTCCTTACCCCGAAGTACCACCAGAGCCACACATCCAGATCCGACCCCACCCACTTACACTGAACTAAAGATCAGTATCTCTGAGTCCTTCAGGGTAGAAGCAGGTTCTGCTGTCCTGGGATCCCCTGGCAGCCCAGTTCCTGGCACAAATGTTTGCCAAATAAAAAGTTGGAAAATCCGTCTCTTCCCTCGCTCCTTTCCCCCAGCCCCCAGACACAGACAGTGTAGACTGTATCCATTGGGCCCTGGTCCTAGACACTCACTGCCCTCAAACAGACAAGGAAAAATGTGTGCCCAGTGGATGCTGTGTGTCCTGGGGCAAATCACTCCACCTTTCTGTACCTCTTTCCTCTGGTGCCAAATGGAGATTAAACATCGCACCAGCCCACAGGGCTTGGTGTGAACACCGACGATAAAGCACTCTACTCAGTGCCCGCTCAGCAGCAGGCACTCAATCGTGATGGCTGCTATAACTGGCCTTTTTCAATTAATACACAGACTTGAAAGAGCAGCTGAAAGCATCCCTGGAGACCAAGCCCAACCCCATCTTGTACAGCTATGGAACCTGAGGCCAGAGAAGGGAAGACTCTCCAGGTCACAGAGTAAGTGATGGCAGAGTGGAGACTGGTCCCTTGGGAGGCTGTGGCATTTATAGCTGGGGAGGTGCAGGGGGGCGGGGTGGGGGGTAGCGCCCAGGGCAGGAGGCAGGAGTGTGACAGAAAAGGGGCAGCCCTGGGCCTGGAATCAGACACAGTTGGAGGCCTTGGGCTCATTACTTCCCTTTCACAGGAGAAAACCTTCCCGAAGCTCCTCCATGTACAAACTTCTCCATGATTTCTAAGACCACCGGCTTCTCCTTTGCAGACTTGAACTACCTGCTTTCCAGCCAGCCCAGCAGGGCAGAGGCTGGGGGTCCTCGCTCACTGAGGTGCTCCCACACAGGGACAGGCACAAAGATGCTCAATAACAACGTGAGTGAGTGAAGGTGCCCAATAAACATTTTATGGACCAACAAGCTGTCTATTATGTGTCATACCCTACACACTCCCTTTACCTGTTGTCTTCAAAAGAGTAAAAATGACAAGTAAGTTGTGTTATGCACCAGACGCCTGGTATAGGCATCACCTCCTTGATCCTTCATCAGTCCTAGGAGGTAGGATTATGTGTCGTGTCCACTGTGCAGATGAAAACAAACCCATACTCAGAGAGGGGGAGTCATCGGTCCAAACTCCTACAGCTAGCGTTGGGACGTGACTTTGGACTGGAACCCAGACCTGCCTGACGAAGGAGGCGCTCCTATCCTCTAAGCCAGTGGTTCTCAACCTTCCTAAAGCCGAGACCCTTGCATACAGTTCCTCATGTGGTGGTGACCCCCAACTGTGAAATTTTGCTATTGTTATGCATCGTGATGTAAATATCTGCATTTTCCAATGGTCTTAGGCGACCCCTGTGAAAGGGTCGTTCGACCCCCAAAGAGGTCTCGACCCCACAGGTTGAGAACCGCTGCTCTAAGCAGTCCTGATGAAAGAGGGAAGCGTTCCTGATCTCTGCGAGGAACTTTCTCGAGCCATAAAAGCGGGGGCGAGCTGCAGCCAGGACAACTACTCACACTGGTAGTACTCGGCCTGGCCACTCTGCAGCACGATGGCCAGCACCAGCGTGAGCTGCGGCGTCTTCTCCAGGAAGGTCTCAAAGAGCCGCAGCATGCTGATGTCCAGGGAGAGGAAGTCGGCGTAGGCCAAGTCGAACTGGGAGGGCGTCTCCTGCCGCCACACCAACAGCCCCTGCCGCAGCCCTTGCAGGCACCTAGGCACACACGATGCCCGGGGCCACGTTAGTGTCCCGAGCATTGCTCCTTCCCCTGCTCCCAGGTGGATGAGGCCGGCTCCGTCCTACAAGCGGTGGGACGTCAGACAAGATAGAGCCTCGGCCTGTGGACTCAGGGGTCCTGGGTTCAATTCCGGTCAAGGGCACTCCTTTGGTTGCAGGCTCCTCCCCTGGGCCCTGATCGGGGCTCTGGGAGGAGGCAGCCAATCAATGTGTTTCTCTCACATTGATATTTCTCTGGGTCTTTCCCTCTCTCTCCCATTCTCTCTAAAAATCAATGGGAAAATATCCTCGGATGGATATTAACGACAACAATAAAAATGGATTCAAAAGCAGATCCTGACTCCAGCCACCCCATCCTAACCCAACCCAACCCAGACCACATCCCATCCTGACTGCCTCATGACTGACCCTTGGTGTCAGTTTCCCCCTCTCCAGAGGGCCTTGCCAGTTCTGGAAAGGGTGAGTCAGACCATCTCTGCCTTCTTGCTTGGTCACGGGGAGGAACGGGGGCAGGCGGAGAGGAAATATTCAGGGGGAAGGCAACTGGGAAAGAAGGGTGAGGCACCCCGGGGTGAGGGAACATGTACTGCTCTGGGGTCAGGGCTCTGAAACTCCCAGGAAGCTAGCTAGCGTTTGCCCACAATTCACAGGTCTCTTTCATCCTGTCCGAACAGAGGCACGCGTGAGGGCCATCCCCACTGGACAAGGAGTAGACTGGGACCTAGAGAAGTCAAGTGTCTTCCCAAGCCCCCATCCACAGCTAACAGGAACACAGGTCTGCTCTGCCTCGGGAGCCCAGCTCTCTGTCCTTCCCCTCACTCCTCACTCCTCACAACAGCCTGCCTGCCAGACCTACCTTTAGGTTAATAAAGAGCTAATATGCCAGCTAGACCCAACAGCAGAACAACGGTGGGGACGAAGCCGTGGCTGCAGGAGAAGCCCGGGTCCGGGTGCCAGAGAAAAGCCAGTGCGGCAGCCCGGGGAAGGAAGGCCTCCTCTTTCTCGAATTTCGTGCATCGGGCCTCTAATAGATGTATTGATTTCAGAGAGGAAGGAGAAGGAGACAGAGAGAGAAACACCAATGATGAGAGAGACTCATCGATCGGCTACCTCTGCATGCCCCCTACTGGGGATCGAGCCAACAACCCAAGCATGTGCCCTGGGCCCGAATCGAACCTGGGACCCTTCGGTCCGCAGGCTGGTGCTCTATCCATTGAGCCAAACGGGGGCTACCACCTCTTTTTAACAGGGGAGGATGCCGAGGCTCAGAAAAGACAGGAATGAGGCCACAGATGGTAAAGCCAAGATTGGGTCCCAGAGAGGTCTGACTCCAAATCACGCCTTTCCTCTCTGGGCCTGTTCCTTTCTTTACCTGTGGCGGGAAGGGTAGGGCTAGGTGAGTTCTGAGGGCTATCAGCCAGAGTTTTTGTTTTGTTTTTTAATATATTTTATTGATGTTTTACAGAGAGGAAGGGAGAGGGATAGAGTCAGAAACATCGATGAGAGAGAGACATTGATCAGCTGCCTCCTGCACACCCCCTACTGGGGATGTGCCTGCAACCAAGGTACATGCCCTTGACCGGAATCGAACCTGGGACCCTTCAGTGAGCCAAACCGGTCAGGGCCGGGAGTTATTTTTTAAGGAGCTGGAAACTCACTTGTAGCTAAAGGTGCCCACGGGGTACCTCCCCACCCCCTTCCCGCGTCAGGGCGCTCACCTGTACAAGTAGCCCCGCTGCAGGAGGTACCGCCGGGCCCCGTCTCCCCGCTTCCCGGGTGGGGGAGGGGGGGCGCTCACCTGTACACGTAGCCCAGCTGCAGGAGGTGGAGCAGCGCCAGGCAGCGGTCCGAGAGCTGAGACGAGTGCAGGCCAGCGGGGTCGGCGCGCAGCCAGACCCAGCTGAAGAGCTGGAGCGCGACCGAGGCGAGACCCAGCAGCAGCAGCACCAGCGCGGCCCACAGATAGCGCCCGCGGAGCACGTACTGGCTCACCGCCCACAGGTCGGAGCCCAAGTGGAGGAGGAAGGCAGAGATGCCCAGCGCGCCCAGGATCAGGTCCCGAAGGAGGATGGCGCGGAGTGAGCAGGGCATGACCCGCCAGCCTCCCCCGCCTCTTCCCTCGGAGCTGGGACTCGCCCTCCGGCCCCGGGTCCTGGCGGCCGGAAGGAGGCAGTCACCGCCCTCGGAGACTCCTGGGGTCCGGACCTCCTGGGCGGGACTTCCCCGTCCCGCCCCGTCCGGGGCGGAGCGAAGCCCGCAGGCCCCGCCCCCGACGGCCGGAGGCCCAGCCCCCAGCCCCGCCCCCTCGTGGGGAGGCCGCGGCGCAGGGATTCCCAGCCGCGCTGAGGGCGGCCGGCGGAGGGGCGCTGCCTTTCGTGCCTCAGGCTTCTAACTGCCCCGTGTTTGTTTGTATTTGAGGCGCCGGGGCGTCCATGGCGGCGACAGTGGCCCGGAGGTGAGCGCGCAGGTAGAGCTGCGACCTCTCACAGGGCATCGTTGCGAAACAAAACAGAGAGGCCTATTTTGGTGCCAGATTGCGAGACTTCGCGAACTAACGGGGTGCGGGCCATGTGCAGGGGAGACCAAGGACCCAGGATCAACCCGGCGCCTCGTCCCAGCGGCTCCTTTGACTCGCATTATCCGTGGGGGGCCTTTCACTAACAGCCAGGGAGTTGCTTTGAACACTTTTTACAAATCGAAAGGGTAATGCGCATAATAAGGTACATCAGGAGCTTTTTTAATACACAGAAGCCGTCAAACGTGGAGGAAACGGGCTCGTGGTAGGGCCTTTGGGCTTCTTTCCTGGTCTGGCCGCCCCATCCCGTTCACTCGGCGAACATGAGAAAGCGCTCCGTGGGTGACGCCGGCCCCAGTGGACCCGGCCGGAGGGAGGCAAACCCCGCGATCCAGAGGCCGCAGCCCCGTCACCAGCGGAGCAACGTGCCCAGGCCCAGCTGCGCTGCCAGCAGGAGCGGGAGCCCGAGCCCGGGCCCCGGAGCAGCGGCGGGGCCGCGCAGGCAGGTGTTGTACGAGCCCACGGCCACTTCGCGCAGCGCGCACACGTGCTCGGCGCGGCAGACCTCGTCGCAGGCCCGCGTGTCGTGGCTGACGGAATTGTAGACATAGTAGCGCTGCAGCGCGCTCTGGTTGCTGGCGATGCGGCCCAGCACATCGTTCATGGAGCGGGCGCCTGCGTCGGGCACCGCGTAGGCCTTGGTCAGCTGGTACTCGAGCTCCCAGCGCGCCCTTCCCTGCATGTTGGCCTGGCTCAGGTTCAGGAAGTAAGTCATCATATCCTGGAGAGAGAGAGCAGGAGGCCGGCTCTGGACGACTGTCTGCTCCCACCCCCCATCCTGCACCGGGCCTTAGCCCCACCCTCCATAATGACTATTAGTTAATAAGCATTTACGACTTACCAGGGTGTGTGTGTGTGTGTGTGTGTGTGTGTGTGTGTGTGTGTTCTCGTGGGAGTGACACCCACTAATTGAATCTGATGAAATAACTGTGCTTATCACCCCAATTTCACAGATGAAGAAACTGAGTCCTAAAGAGGTTAATTTCTTCGCCCGGGGCCCTGCAGGTGTTCAGTGGCCAAGGCAGGAGTGGAATTGGGTGGTTTACCCCATGGCCTGTGCATTCTTGTCCCAGCAAGCTCCCGGTTCACAGAAGATGCTCAGTAAATATTTGTAGAATAAATGACAGAAAGCGACTTAAAAGAAGTGGGATGGAGTGCCTGGCTGAGAGAGGTTATAGAATTGTGGTTGATTGGAGGCTTGGGATACCCCCAAAACCCCTAGAACATAGGTGCATCTCCAGGGCTAGAATCTGGAAGGGTTTATCTGTCCAACAATTTCCACTTAAATCTGTGGATCTGCTTCAGGTCACTAGAGGAGGGGTAAGGATCTGCCATGTATAGAAGGCATTTCCTGCCTCCCATTTACAGATGAAGCAAGGGAGGCCCAAGGAGGTCAAAAAGCTCCTGAGTGGCAGAGCCAAGATTCAAACCCCCGTGTGTCCGACTCCCTCCCTGAGAGGGATGTAAGGCATGTTGGTGCCCAGGCCAGAACAGCGACCTCATCGTTTTAGGCCCCATCGTTGGTGGGGCCAGGTGCAGGAGGAGGAGGGAGTCCCAGCCTGTGATTCCTCTTGCTGAAAAAAGCTGTCATCCTATCAGTGACACTTTCCTCTGAGTGCCCGTGTGGACAGGGGATCATACTCTTCAAAATCCTCCCACCTCTTCTCCATCTTCATTTACTCCAGAATCAAGGACCTAGGTTATCTTACCCAGCCCGTGTTTTAAATGGCATTGCTCATCTCCCAGGTTAAATCTCAGTACCCACCTCTTCCTGGAACTCCAGCTGCCTCCTCCCTCAGTGTTCTCACTTGCATGCCACTTAGACATCCTGCAGTTAACAGGTCAAAACCAATTTTCTGGCCTCCCCCCGCCTCCCTCCCAAAACCTGCTCCTCCTGCTATGATACCATTTCCATCAATAGCAACTTCCTCCTTCCAGGTTTTCAGACCAAAGCCTTGGAGCCCTCCTTGATTCCTCTTTTCTCACATCCCCCATCCAGTCCACCAGCAGATCCTGTCTGCTCTGCCATCACAATACATCCAGGATCTGGCAGGCCTCACCATCCACTGCTACCACCCTGGCCCACGGCACCATCACCTCTCGTGGTTGGTGCAGTCACCTCCTGTCTCAGCCTCCTGGTTCTGCCCTTGGCCCCAACAGCCTGTTCTCTGCACAGCAGACACGGTGGTTTTGTAAGTCAGCATATTTAATTCTTCTGCCCCAAACCTTCCAAATCCAGAGTCCTGCTCCATGGCCTGTGTGATCTAACCTTGTCACACACTTGCTCCTAGTGCCACACTGTGGCCACACTGGCGTCCTTGCTCTTCTAACACACCAGGCACGTTCCCACCCCAGGACCTTTAACTTGCTCTTCCTCCACCAGATGCTCACAGGGCTCCCTCCCTCAGTTTACCCAGCATTGAGCTGTCATCCTATCAGTGACACTCTCCTGCCACACTTATCTAACGGCACACACACACCCTATAACCTTCCTCACCACCTGCCTCTTCACTGTTTTCTTTTCTCCTTAGCACGTATCTCAGGCCAGACTTGACTTAGTTGTTGACTCCTGTAGGAATGTCAGCTCCGGGAGAGCAGTGACTTTGTTGTGTTCACTTAGGTATCTCCTGCGCTTAGCACCGGCCTGGCACAGCAGATAGTTAATCGTTTATTGAATAAATTAAGGAATAATGTTTCTTTGTCATTTTAGTAATCACAAGCACATCCCAGGTGACAGGCTGCTTGATGAGTTGGGAACCTGCAGTGTGATCAGTGTGGAAGACAGGCCTGTGGGCAGTGGGTCTGAGGGCACACTTGAATACCAGACTGAGGAGACCCATCTTACCTTGGGGACAATGGGGAGCTATTGAAGATTATTGAGCAGGAGAGAGACAAGTGCTCTAGAACAGCGGTCGACAACCAATGGTCCACGGACCACTGGTGGTCCAAGGTTGGTGACCGCTGCTTTAGAAAGATTAATCTTTTCTGTCGGATGTAGCAGGTGAGCTACCGCAGGGCAGTCTGGATGCAGAGAAATTAGGTAGGAGGCTATGGCAATGACCCCGGGGCGAAGGAAGATTTGAGGAAGAAGAAATGACCTGATTTGGTGGCAGGATCTGGGGATAGCACCAAGAGTCTGATCCTGAGTTCTAGCAGGAGGGAAGTAACTAGATCTTCCTGAGATTCAGTGGTCGTTAGACTGTGGATTAGCTGGGGAAAAGTGTGGGAGTGTGGTGATGTGTTTAGACCCTTCCCTCCCTCCTCCTCCTCCAACCCCAGCAGACCCAAGGCTCCTGACCTGCAGGCTCAGTGTGGCTCGGTCATACTCGAACACTCGGATGCCTGGATTGTTGGCCCCGTTGACCACTCCAGCTAATGTGGTTTTCCATGGGGTGACTCCCGGTGTGAGGAACATGACACCGATGGGGGCACCTTTCGGGAGAGACAATGGGACTGAGAGAGGCTGGTGAGAAAAGGGAGGTGGGCTGGCAGGGGCCCTCCAGGTTGAGTACCTGCATCATCATAGAACATCCGAAAGCTATCCAGGTGATTGTGCCCAAAGAACTGCCCTGCGATGACCCGATGATGCTTCTGGACCACCTTCAGGTACTTCTCGTTGAATCTCTCCCGGTACCACATTTTGTACCCTTTCTTCTCAAAGAACCCCGGGGGCACGTGGCCAATGATGTACACCTATGAGGAAGGAGCGCCAGGAGGGGCTCAGAGGTGCCTTCCCCGGCCCTGCATTTCCACCCTTCAAAAGCTGCCCGTCTCCCCAAAGGCAAACAGACAGGTTCGGGTGTACGCCCTCTACTTCCGGGCAGATTCCAGTATTCTCTGTACCCAGTAATGTACACATGCTTCCCACCTCTGTTTGCCCATGCTGTGCCTGCCACCTGGCGTGCCCCTTTCATTTTCACTTCCGTCATCCTACTCAGACTTCAAAACCCAGCTCAAAGGACACCTCCTCCTGAAACATTCCTGATCCTCACAGACTGGTCTCCTCTTGGAGAGCCGGGCCCTGTAACTGAGCCTGCCCTGCATGACCATGTGTTTGCCCCTCCAGATGCTAACTAAGTGTTCCTGTGTGCTCACACCTTCCATTGCTGGAATCGCTCGGCTAGCAATGCCTGGGCCCTTGGCCACCACTGCCAGAAGTGGAATGGGGGTGAGGGAGAGGGCAAGTAGGAGCCTGAACTTTGGAGTCATACTACAGCAAGGACACCAGCAGTGTGTCACCACTCTGAGCTTCGGTGTTGTTTTTTGTTTTGTTTTGTTTTTTAATTTCAGTTCTTTATTGTTTAAAGTATTACACGAGTCTCCTTTTCCCTCCATTGACCTCTCCCCAGCCGCTCCCACCCCCCAGCACATGCCCTCACACCCCTACTGTCTGTCCATTGGTTATGCTCAGATGCATGCATACAAGTCCTTTGGTTGATCTCTTACCCCCTCAGCCCCCGTGAGCTTCAGTTCTTTCATTGGGAATAACACCTAACAGGTGGAGCTTTGAGAGTTAACCAAGATAATGCACAGTGAGTGCTCAGGAGCAGCAGCCATGACATCCTGCTGGGAGGTGCTGCTGTTTGTGCAGCGATCAAGCCAGTCAGACACAGGACCAGTAATCAGGGAGCTGCCAGCCCAGCAGACGAGCTGGACACACCTCAGGGCAGTGCCAGGGCTGACCAGCAGACCCTGAGCGATGGAGGAACAGATTACTCTGACACGGTTCTGTGAAAGAGAAGGCTAAGGGACTGTTTGGCTTTAGCAACTAAAATAGCCCCGATTGCCTGCCTCGTTAGCTTTTTGTTGTTACAACAGCTTGAACGAAAATTAACCTCTAGATACAATCAGCAGGGTAACTACCCTTGAGAAAGCACATGCTTCTGTAAGGTCGGGTCTTTAAAGATTAACCATAGAGATTCTAGCAAAACACCCAGGGGATAGGAGTTGTTTGGAAAAGTCAAGGTAGGGGCTGCTGACTTTGACAAGGTCCCCCCAGGGGACCCCAATCTTTTGGAGACTCCTCCTTCAGGCATTCCAACCAAGCTCCGTGCTTTACCACAAGGCAGGGCATCCCCTTGAAGTCTAATCTACAATGTGGGCTGCAGCTGTGGAGTGTGGCAGAAGTGAAAAGAGCACTGGACTTGGAGTCAGGGGTTCTGGTCCTGGCCCCACCACTCATTGTGTGACTTGGGATCATCACCACCCCTCAGGAGCCTCACACCCGGAATGGGCATTGGGGTCCCACCCTCACGGGCTGTTCTGAGGATGGACAAAGGCCCCTCCTGGTGCCAGGCTGATAAAGACCCTCTGTCAGGGGTGGGGAACGTGTGGCCCAAGGGCCATATAAGACCTGCAGGTCATACAAGGCCCGTGAAATTATTTGGTCTGGCTCTTCCAAGGCATTGGGGGTGAGTTAATTACATGTTTAACCAAATATAACAGGCTAATTTTTAAATTGATGATTTTGTACGGCCCACAAATGATGTTATAAATATCCAAATGGCCCTTGGCAGAAAAAGGTTCTCCATTCAATCCTGTGACCTAGGCATCTGCAAAGAGCGGATGAATTTGTGCAGAGGTGGGAGACTCACCTAGGAAGTGATGCAAAATTAAGAGGGGGAGGGGAGGAAGTAGGAGCCCTTACCATTTCCCCAGCTCTGGACGCGTTGCTCAGCACATCTTCCAGCCACTGGAACTGCTGGGCAGGGTCCGTCATGTTGGCCGTCTGCTGATTGCTGGTATAGTACAGATTGGTGTTGAGGACCACGATGCGCCCAGTCGTCCCCGTCAACTTCTCAGAATAGAACGCACCTAGGACATCCCAGCCAGGGAAAGTATGAAGGGGTCCTCTGCCTCTGACTCAGCACACCTCTGCCACTTTTACTCTCCCACTTTCTCCCTCCCTTAATACTCCCTTCCCATCTTTCCCATAAGACGGGCATCATGGGTTAAGACCTAAGGCTCTGGAGCCAGGTTACCTCGGTTCAATCCTGCTTCTATCACTTATTAGCTGTGCAACTTGGGAAAGTTACTTAACTTCTCTGTCTCAGTTTCCTCATCTGTATCATGGTGATAACAATGAGGTGTGTTTGCCCCCATAGATGCATCATCAACTCTTCTCTACTTGGCTCTTTGCCCTATGAGTTGATCTATGTGAACTAAGCCAGTGGCCCAGGCTTTTGGTTGGTCTGACCAATGAGGAGCCCCAGCAGCAGTGGACTGAGGAAAAGGAAGAGGAATCGGGGTTACCCTGGGCAGACTGCTTTTGGGTCAGTTGTCCTTCACCAGGTGATCTTGTCCCCCAGGGAGCATTTGACAATGTTTAGAGACATTTTTTGGCCTTGCAACTGGGGGTGTTACTGGCACCTAGGAGGTAGAGGCCAGAGATGCTGCTAAACATCCTGTAGTTCAGAGCACAGCTCCCACTACAAAGACCTTCTGCCCCACATGTCAATAGTGACAAGAATGAGAAACCCTGCTTGAACTGAATTGAAGGTCACTGCTCTTTTCTAGTGTATTTGCAAGGAATCTAGTAACGCACTGAGGCTAGTGCTCGGTACACAATAAACTCTCAATAAATATTCACTGCCGAAACCAGTTTGGCTCAGTGGATAGAGCATCGGCCTGCGGACTTAAAGATCCCAGGTTCGATTCCGGTCAAGGGCATATATTCTGGTTGCGGGCACATCCCCTATAAATATTCACTGCTCATCCTCATTAGAGCCATGGGCTTAAGAGCATGGACACTGGAGTCAGCCCTGGATTCTGCTATCACGTCTGCCTCCCTAAGGGGGCGATGTTGGCCAAAGTGACTTGGTATCTTTAAACCTCAGTCTCCTTATCTATAAAAGAGGGATAAAATCAGAACCAATCTCGTAGGGATGTGGTAAAGATGAATTAGATTAGACCTCGGCGTACAATGAGTGTGTATAGTAGCAAATGGTATTAGTACCTTCTTTGAAGCGAGCAATGGATTCATTAGTGAGCCAGGGTCTCCACAGTTCTGCTATCTGGTTGTAGATATAGTTGCTCCCTGCTGGGAGCTGGCTTTTGGGGTGAAAGTCATGATTTCCCAATGCAGGGTATACTTTAGTATCTGGGAAGAAAAGGAAAAATATAAAAATATATATGGGAAAGCACTTGGAGTTATTTTCAGTTGGTCATTGGCCATCAGAGCTAATGGAGAAGAGCAATGAGAAAAAAAAAAACCCACAGATGAGGAAAATATAGAGATAAATTGAACACTTCATTTAATAGAAGCTCACTGAACTTTGCTGCGACCTGGGAAGGAGAAGCAGTGAGTTCTCTGATCCTGGGCCCTGACCCCATTCCCAGCAAAAAGTTTTCTGGTCAGAGGAGGAAGCATCAACTGAGAAGGAGAAAGCTAGCCAGGCCAGTGTGGCTCAGTGGTTGAGCATTGAACTATGAACCAGGAGTTCACAGTTTCAACTCCCGGTCGGGCACATGCCCGAGTTGCAGGCTCGATCCCCAGTGTGAGGCATGCAGATAGGAGCCAATTGATGATTCTCTCTCATCATTGATGTTTTTATCTCTCTCTCTCCCTTCCTCTCTGAAATCAATAAAAATAAATTGAAAAGGACACTTAGGGGGAGAATCCAAGATGGCGGCATAGGTAAACACCTATACTGCTGCCTCGCACAACAATTTCAAAGCTACAACTAAAAGACAGAACGGACATCATCCAGAACCACAGGAAAGCTGGCTGAGTGGAAGTTCTACAACTAGAGGGAAAGAGAGGGGCTCACGGAGACCCAGAGGAGCTGCAAAAAGCTGAGGTACGGAGACGAGCGCGCTGAGAGAGCGGGTGCCGGAGTACCTGGCTGGCTTTCTCTGGCGGGAGGGAAACGGAGACTCCCAACGGCATTGAACCCCTTATCTTACAACACTAACCCCCAGATCCAGCCGAAACTCATACGGGGGGAGTTTGGACTGTGAAAAGGGAGAAGTGCACGGAAATTTAGGGGAGTTGCAAAGGATCGGAGGTCTGGTCGCGCACGGCACCACGTGGAGGACGGATTGCTGATTGTGCCGCTGGCTTTCGCAAGTGGGCGGGAGACAGACCCTCCGAACTGTGCCACTTCTGAGTCCACTGGGCCCCTGTTTTGGGCGAAACCCTGGGGACCTAGTCTCGTGTGGTCCTGGTTCGCAGGGGAGCCGGAAAGGCAGCGGTTAGAGGCGCTTCCGGTGCGCGAGCGCACAAGGACCGCTCCAGCCATTACCCAGTCACGGGAGACTCAGGGGCCGTGGAGGGCCGGGCCGACTGGAAGGCAAGGCGGTCCCTTAAGCCCTGAGACTCCACCCTCCCAAGCTCAGCAGAGGCTTCTGCGGCTGAATCCAGCACAGAAGTTTCCCCGGCACAGTGAAAATGCCGAGACAAGGGAAGGGATTACAAGCAAAAGAAATGGAGGAAAAAAAACGACTGGATATAGAGTTCAAAACCACGCTTATAAGGTTTTGCAAGAATATGCTAGAAAAGATGGATAAATTTAGTGAGACCCAAGAGAAGATCATAAATACACTGACTGAAATGAAAACTATTATGCAGAGTACTAACAGCAGACTAGAGAAAGGCAAGGATCAAGTCAAAAATTTGAAATATAAAGAAGCAGAAAACATTCAACTGGAAAAGCAAGAAGAGAAAAGAATCCAAAAATGTGAAGATAATGTAAGGAGCCTCTGGGACAGCTTCAAGCGTACCAACATCAGAATTGTGGGGGTGCCAGAAGAAGAGAGAGAGCAAGATACTGAAAACCTGTTTAAAGAAATAATGACTGAAAACTTCCCACATCTGGTAAAAGAAATAGATTTACAAGTCCAGGAAGCACACAGAACCCCAAAGAAAAGGAACCCAAAGAGGACTACACCAAGACACATCATAATTAAAATGCCAAGAGCAAAAGAGAAAGAGAGAATATTAAAAGCAGCAAGAGAAAAACAGTTTATTACCTACAAGGGAGCACCCATACGACTGTCAGCTGATTTCTCAACAGAAACGATGCAGGCCAGACGGGAGTGGCAAGAAATATTCAACGTGATGAACAACAAGAACCTACAACCAAGAATAATCTATCCAGCAAAGCTATCATTCAGAATTGAAGGGCAGATAAAGACCTTCACAGAGAAGAAAAAGCTAAAGGAGTTCATCAACTCCAAACCAGTATTATATGAAATGCTGAAAGGTACCCTTTTAGAAGAGGAAGAAGAAAAAGGTAAAAAACAAAAAAATTATGAACAA
This sequence comes from Lasiurus cinereus, assembly GCA_011751065.1. Classification (NCBI taxonomy): domain Eukaryota; kingdom Metazoa; phylum Chordata; class Mammalia; order Chiroptera; family Vespertilionidae; genus Lasiurus; species Lasiurus cinereus. Next base: position 411,768 of record JAAGEH010000030.1, on the reverse strand, counting down.
CAAATACACATCTGTCAACAAGTGAATCTAAAAATTAAGTGAATTAAAAATCTGATCAACAGAATAAACTGGTGAATATAATAGAATCAGGAGCACAGAAAGGGAGTAGACTGATAATTCTCAGGAGGACAAAAATCATAAAGCATCAAACAGACTGAAATTATAGCAGAAAGATTAAAGTTAGGTGAGGTAAATAAGTGATCAATCAAAGGACTTGTATGCATGCTTATAAACATAACCAATGATCACAGACACTGGGGGGTCGGGGTACGCCTGGGAGGGAGGGGGGGCAATGGGGAGATATGTATAAAAAATTAATAAAAATTAATAATTTAAAAAAAAAAAAAAAAAAAAAGAAAAGGACACTTAGTATTTAGTGTTCCCTGTTGTCAATTCCAGGGCCATCTTACTGTCAGGGAAAAGGTCTAGTTCACTTAGGAGTTTCACTCATGAAACGAAAGTATTTCCTGAGCACCTAGTTTGTACCGACACATAGACCTGGTACCAGGTACCCAGTCGCAGTCCCAGAGGCCTTGCATTGCAGAAGGTTGACAGGTATTGAGTAACGAGAGGTGTGTGGCCGTTACAGAAAAGGAAGAGCCACTTGCTGTGAACAGGAGTGGTGGAGTCAGGGGGGCCTCCTCGAGGAAGTGGCCTGTGAATGAGGCCAGGAGGGGAGGGGAGGCTGTTAGCCTCATTCCCGCTTTTATTTTACCCCTGTGTCTGGCAGGGAGTAGTTTCTCAAAAATATTTGATGACAAACATAAACTCTTCTGAGGTCAGGGCAGGGCATTTCCCTTCTGTGAGCTTGGCTCACCCCAGGGAGTGATCTTGAACTGATGAGGGAGGTTGGAGCCTCCAATTCTCAGTTGGGGAAATGTCTCTAACAAACCCTTTGTCCTGTATAGCCTGCGAGGTCTTAAGAGCTCTGCAAAAAAAAAAAAGAGGAAGTTGCCCTACCCAGCTTGGCTCAGTGGATAAAGCATCAGCCTGCGGACTGAAGAGTCCCAGGTTCGATTTTGGCTAAGGGCACATGCCTGGGTTGCAGGCTTGATCCCCAGTGGGGGGCGTGCAGGAGGCAGCCAATCAGTGATTTTTTCTCATCATTGATGTTTCTATCTCTCTCCTTCTCCCTTCCTCTCTGAAATCAATAAAGAAATATACTTAAAAAAAAGAAAAAAGAGGAAGTTGCAGAATTCTTACCAGGAATTTTTCACAAAGCAGGAAGCCATTGTTGTAATTGTCTGGAAAAACCTTACCTCTCTGAAGTCAATGCTGGCAGCCATTAAAGATCCATTTAAGAAAAACAGGAATTCCTGGAATCTCAAGGGCAAAAGAGAAGGGAAAGGATCCCTCCCTCTTTTTGCTGCTTCTATGTGCCAGACTTTTGGAAGCTCCTTGTAAGCTCCATGAAGTCTTGTTCTACCACATGTCTTGTTCTACCTGATGTCTTGTTCTACCACAAATCCCCTCCCCCTAAACTTGTGTCTCCCCATAGTAGATGCTCAATAAATATTTGTTGATTGACTAAATGAGTGAATGGATTGGCTTATTTAATCTTCACAGCAACGCTCTGGGCAGGTACCAGTATTTATTTTCCCCGGGGAGAAATGTGTCTTGATGAGATTACCCAGCTAGTGGGTGGCAGGGCCTGGAAGGGGCTGGGTCGGCCTGCCTTGTACATCTGCGTTCACCACTCTACATAAAAAAAGATGCATCTTACAGTTGATGGCATCTTGGATGTTAGGAAAATCAGCAAATGTGAAAATGTATTATAAACTGGAAAACCTTCCAGCCCAGCCAGCATGACTCAGTAGTTGAGCATCGACCTATGAACCAGGAGGTCACGGTTCAATTCCTGGTCAGAGCATATGCCCAGGTTGCAGGCTGGATCCCCAATGTGAGGCATGTAGGAGGCAGCCAATCAATGATTCTTTCAACATTTCCATGAATAAGCTCTGTGTGTATCCACAGGCCAATTAGCTCTCATGTTCCTCGCAGGGTTGTTGGGAGTGCCTGGCACAGAACTTCCCACAGCCATTATTGTCAATGGATGCAGGCTGCTACTGCCCCCCGACTTTACACCTTGCTGCTGCTGTCCCAGGCACCACATGGGGCTCAGGAAACTCATGGGGGACTGAGGGCAGGCACTCACCTGGAAAGACCTCTCTGATGAGCTTGGTCAGGCGTCCCACGATTTCCAGCACAGCTGCTTCTCCCAGCCTCTCGTTGGGCACATGAGGGGTGTCATCCCTGCAAAACACCGCCACACCAGTCAGTGTGGGCAGCCAGGATGGGCAATGAGAAAAGGGGTGCGAGGGGTGGTGGTGGAGGGGGCAGGGTGGGGTTCTCCTGTGAGAAAAGAGGCCATGGAACTGAGAGGTACGGCCAGGCTGAAGGTGGAAATCACTAGGACAGAGTTCAAACCTGGGCTCTGCCATTGACCTGTTGTGGGTCCTTGGCTGGCTATTTAGACTCCCTGAGCCATCAGCTCATCCATAAGATAGGAATAGTGATGGCACCTACCTTCTCCCATCCCTGCATTGGGATCCTTAGGGCTTGCAGTCCCTAATCCCCAGTGGGAGTGGCTGCATTATTCATCCCCCAACTTAAACCTGGGGAGTTGTCCTCGTGCCCAGGCATGCCATGACCTTGTCCCCAGCCACAGTGAGAGCTGCCTTCTGCTGAGGCCGGGAGACACGGAGGGCGAGGGCACAGACTTTGGAATCAGCCACGTGCAGGGTCCCTTTGAGCTTCAGGTGGGGACTGAGGGGGACAGGGCAGGGAGGTGCCAGGCACTCAGGGGCAGGGAGGTGCGGTGTCGGCTCTCACCCTGTCCAGAAGATGAAGTCTGGCTTCGGCTCGATCTCCTTCATGGCGTAGATGGAGGAGTTGATGAGGACCCAGGGAGAATCACAGAGGTAATCACCCCAGGGGCCCGAGTTGTGCACCGGCCGGGAGCCAGCTGATGGGCATACCTTGAGGGGGTCTGTGGACACCTGGTAGTCAGGGTCAAGGTGCAGATCAGAGATGTGCCAGAACTTCCCTGCAGGGGAAAGGAGACCCTCCTCAGTGCCAGGTCCTTCTGAGCCGGTATGGGGAGGCGGTGTGGGGGAACCATGAGCTGGAGGAGGGGAGGTTGTGCAGGTGAGAGGGTCCAGAGAAAAGGGACCGTGGACCCTGGTCGGTATGGCTCAGTTGGTTGAGTGTCAGCCCATGCACCATAAGGGTCGCTGATTTGATTCCTGGTCAGGGCACATACCCAGGTTGCAGATTTGGTCCCCAGTGGGACATGTATGGGAGACAACTCATCAATGTTTCTCTCTCTCTAAAATAAATATTACAAAAGAAAGAGCCTGGCCGGTGTGGCTCAGTGGTTGAGCATAGACCTAAGAACCAGGAGGTCGTGGTTCGGTTCCCAGTCGTGACACATGCCTGCGTTGGGGGCTTGATCTGCAATGTGGGGTGTGCAGGAGGCAGCCAATCAGTGATTCTCTCTCATCATTGATATTTCTATCTCCCTCTCCCTTTCTGGAATCAATTAAAATATATATTTTTGAAAGAAAGAAATAAAGAAAGGAGAGAGAGAGAGAGAGAGAGAAGGGGGGGGAGAGAAGGGGAGAGGAGGGAGGGAAACTGGGCCACAGGATTTGCCAAGGGAGGCACTCAGTGGAGTAAAGTTCAGGCTTATCTGACCCTAACCTGTGACCTTTGACAAGGCCCTCTTCATCACCCCACCTCAGCATCCCAGCATCCACGTGAGGGACTGGGCGGATTGGGCGAGGCATGACCCTGAAGAAACCTTTGGGAGTTCTAAGAAAAGTATTTATCTTAAAGCAAAGGTGGGCAGGGTCAAGGTTAAGCAAGCATACTAGCTGTGACCTTGGGCAAGTTTCTTCACCTCTCTGAGCCCATAATACTAGTAGAGCCACATTTTATCATGTTCCAGGGAAATACAAAAATCTGACCTGGCCCTGGCTGGTTTTGGTGTGCTCAATGGTTAGAGCGGTGGCCTGAGCATCAAAGTATCTCGGGTTTGATTCCCAATCAAGAGCACATACCTGGGTTTCGGTTTGATCCCTGGCCCCAGGCCCCATTGTGGGGGTCAGGGGGGAAGTGAGAGGCAACCAATTGGATCTCTCTCTCCACCACCCCTTCACTCCCTTCCTTCCATTCTCTAAAAAAAAAATCTGATCTAGAAGGCTTACCAAATGTGTTGTAAGATCTTGCTAATCAATATCCTCAAAAACCTGGGGTGTAGATGTGGACATAATGTTAGACCAGAAAAGAAAGAATGTGATTTCAGATTGGGCTGAATTTCTCCTGTGGGCGGACTCAGTGGTTCTAGATGTGGGGCGGCAGGTCAGGCCGCTGGGAGTGGTCCTGTGTGCTGAAGTGCTTGATTGAGACCTGGTCTCAGCTCCAAACCAAGGGAGGCTGAAATGCCAACCATCTCTTGGTGTAAGAGAGAGAAGGGAATTCAAAGAAACAGGCTACATGGAGTGGATTCACTTTCTGTACCCAGTACCACACCTGGTTAATAGTCCCAATGATGTTTATGAAGAGGGTTGAACAGGTTTGGCCGCTGCCCTGAATCCTGTTTCTGGCTAAAACAAGGGTGAGGCCTGGCATTTCCTCACTCTTCACCATTGCTGTCACTTCCCCCTCCATTTCCTGTGTCACTCAGAGCCACAGTCAACACCTGCCCAACCCTCAGGAAACTGGGCCTGGGCCTCCGGGTTCTGTTTGAGAGCAAGGCACCACCCAAGCCACAGGACAGGCTGGAGGGTGAAGCCTGGCCCCTGATCACCACTTCTTGACTTTCCTCCCTGGTGAGTCCTAGCTTTTACCCACCTTTCTGGATCTAAATCTGGTCTCCGGAAAGAAGCAGAAACTTGTTCACACTAAGGGGTAAATGACTGACCAAACACATCCTTATCCCTTCCCCGGGCAAGACATCATTTTAAAAGCAACATTAGCCCTGGCGGGCTTGGCTCAGCAGCTAGAGCATCGGCCCACAGACTGAAGGGTTGCAGGTTCGATTCCGGTCAAGGGCATGTATCTCAGCTGTAGGCTCGATCCCCGGGGGGGAATCGGGATTCAGAGGCAACCAGTCTATGTGCCTCTTTTGCATGAATGTGTGTGTGTGTGTGTGTGTGTGTGTGTGTGTGTGTGTGTCTCCTCCCCCACCCCCACCCCGCCTTTCCATTCTCTAAAAATCAATTTTAAAAAAACATCCTCAGGTGAGGATTAACAACAACAAAGAAGACAGCATATATCAAGCCCCTAGCAAAAGCATGGCCCAGCAGAACTGCTCAATAACAAATGTTAGCTCTTCTTGGGCATCGTCCTTAGTGCGTGATTGTTTTGCGCAGCTGCTTCAAGTAGGGTCTGAGGAGGTGGATGACCAGCGGACTGACCAGGACTGAGCGAGCTCCACAGGGACCAGGGAGGAGCAGAACCCTGCGCCCCTCCTTCCTGTTGGCCTCAGTTCCTGCAGCTGCAGAAAGGTGCTGGGTCATCGCTAAGGTTTCACGCGAAGGACGCCGGCGAAGGGCAGTGGAGAATCCGAAGGAAAACTGCAGGTCAGACCGGACATGTCCCCAGTCCCACTGCCTCTCCTCCTCCCTCCTATCAGGGAATGACAACTCTGTCCTTCCAGCTGGAGCCCCCGGAGTCCTCGTCTCTCACACCCACTGTCTGTCACGTCTGTCAGCAAGTCTGGTTCCGAAACAGACCATCTCCCACCACCTCCGATCCCACACCCCCCGCTGAGCCGCCCTCCTCTCTCACTCCATGGCACCAGCCTTCCCTGGTTTGGCTGCTGCTCCTTTACAAGGGTGGCCCACCGGCCCACCTTGCCCAGGACTGCAGGAGTGTCCCAGGCGCCACACGTTAAGTGGCAAAATCAGGAAAGTCCCTGGCAGCCAGACACGAGTTGGTTCCCCTGCCTTCCTGGCGTTACAGCCTCTCCTCAGCAGAACTGCCCGAGGCTCCTTTTCAAGGTTTACGTGTCGGATCACATCACAGCTCTGCCTAAAAGCCTGTCATGGTGCTCCATTCACGCTGACTCCTTAAATTGTCTGCAAGTTTATACAGGAGCTGGTGCCAACCCTCACCCGGCCCCCGTGGGTCCCTGACCTCATCTCTATGACCCTCCGTGGTCCACGCTGCTCCAGCCACGCTGGCTTCCTTGCTCATCCTCACGCACATCACCTGCATGTTCAGCTCAGGGCCTGTGCACTATCCATCCTCTTACTGGAATGTTCTTCTCCCGATGTCCACATGGCTCTTTCTCTCCCTCATTTGAGCCTCAGGTCTCTGCTCAAATGTCACTTTATTAGACAGCTCTGCTCTGGCCACCCCATAAGTACTCTCTTCATTCTGCTGTGTTATTTTCCAACCCGTTGTGATCTGCGGGGATACTGTGCATGGACATGTGTCTTTTGGGATGTTTCTTCCAGGGGAAGGGATGCTTCAGGGGGCCTGGGGCTTTGCTAGTTTTCCTTTCTTTCCCGGTTCCTGGAATAGCTCGTGGGACATGGCAGGTCCTCAACCAACACTTGTTCAGTGAGTTCACCATCTCCTGCCTCCTTCTTCCTCTCCCAGCAGGCTGGGGCTATGTCTCCACCTTACCTCTTAGCAAGGCCAGTGTCCCTCCCTGGCCAGCTGTCGCCTCCACTTAATAACGTTCAGGCTCTAACAACACCCCCACATCACCTACTAACTCTCAGGGCCTCCCTACCCAGCTCCCTGCCTTGCTATTTTTAGCAGCACCTCCAGCTTTCTGTGAGCGGCTTGTAGCAACTCTGATCCCGCTGAGACAGGGCAGTAAGCCAGGACCAGTGAAACAGGGAACAGACAGATATTAAACAGCAGTTTGCAGTCATCTCGTAAACCCTCTCTTCCCTAAACCGCGGACACTTCAGAAGAAATGATTGGCACTTTCCTCCCCATCCAAAGGGCAAATAGCTTACATCACCCTACTCAGGGAGACATAACAGAAATCCAGTTAGTGCCACTTGCCAACCATAACTTAGGACAGATAAAGTTAAGAGAATAAACTTCATTCGGGTACATCAGCATAAGACCGCCCCTAAATGCCCAGCCTTTAAAACCCCTCAAAACGAAGGTCCTGCACCAGCTTTCCCTCCCAGGAGCACACCGGAGCCTCTTCCCCTCCCCTCCACAGGCATGCATCTCCTAACGGGTAAGGGACCGTCCGTCCCAGACAAACCTCCTGAACCTGTGCCCAAGGCCCCTTTTCTCTGACTTCTTAGTGAGCCCAAGCAGACCAGCCTGGGTCCTTTCCCCAGCCCTCTCTGGCTTTGTGGCCCCCAGCTTTAATAAACATCCTCCAACACTCACCTGGACTCGGGATGTGAAATTTTTCCTGCAGGAAGTCAGAAACCCACACACTACTTCTGGCCCAGGGCAGACTCCCTCAGGGCCCGGTTCCCTTCCCGGGAAGCACTGAGTTCATAGCAGACATCGAAGGCATGTGCAGAGCCTACCTGGTCCAGCCGTGGCGACTCCCCAGTGGGCCAGGAAAAGCAGCAGCTTGAGCAGGCTCATCCTCGGGGCTTGCGTCACAGGGTACATGGGATTTTCCAGGAGCTGTTGTTTGAGCCGCAGGCTTCCTAACTAGGGAATGGTGGCTGCGCGCCTGAGCAGAGCTTCCTGTCCTGTTACCTGGTGGTTCCAGCCCTAGAAGGCTCCTCTGGCGGCAGGGTGTGAACTGGGTTCATACCAGGTGCTACACCAATCAGACCTTTGGACTCCTAAATAGAAAGCAGCACCCATCCCACAGTTACAGGCTAGTAAATTCCAGGACAAGTGGAACGGGGAAACTAAGACGCATAGTTAAATAACAGTTTGCAGCCACCCATTGGGTCCTTTCTTCCCTAAACCAAGGACATTGAAGAGGAAATGGTTTGCACTTCTCCCCAACCACACCCGAGGATAAACAAATGAAGAGAATAAATCTCATTTTGGTACATCAGCATAAAGCTGATAAATATTCTATTGGTCCTCCCCCAAGATCTAAATGCCCAGCCTTTAAAACCCCTCAAAAAGCAGGTCCCAGTGTGCTCACCCTCCAAGGAGCATGCCCAAGCCACTCCTGTTCCTTTCCCCTCCCCCCCACAGGCACATATCTCCTAATCTCTGAGGACCCCATGAGACTTGCAACCAGGGGAGCCCCGGGCAGCGGCAGCTCCTCCTGGGCTAATCCCCTAAACCCACACTGCCTACTTCTCCATGCCTGAACCCCTGCTTCCCCATGGAATCTTTGTCCTGCCTTACAGGATGGAGGGGTTGCAGAGCAGATTTTTGCGGGTGACCCGCTGCTCCCCCATGCTGCCAGCAGTTTTGGAGTAAACACTCACATATGACTCAACCCTGTCTCTGATGAATTGGCTCAAGTAGTGACAGGCAGCCCGGACCCACTGGTTGTTTGGTTTCACCCGCACCGGGCATTGAACCTTGACTGCCTGGTTCATGGGTTGATGCTCAACCTCTAAGCCACACTAACTGGGCTCTTCGTTCTTCCTTGTTTCGTGTCCTACATGTGTTTTTGCTGCGGTCAATAAATTCTTTTTTTTATGAATATTTTTTAAAATATATTTTATTGATTTTCCACAGAGAGGAAGGGAGAGGGATAGAGAGTTAGAAACATCGATGAGAGAGAGATGTCGATCAGCTGCCTCCTGCACGTCCCCCACTGGGGATGTGCCCGCAACCAAGGTACATAACCCTGACCGGAACCAAACCTGGGACCTTTCAGTCCTCAGACCGACGCTCTATCCACTGAGCCAAACCGGTTTCAGCTTTATAAATATTTTTAAATGTATTTTAGTGACTTTTTTACAGAGAGGAAAGGAGAGGGATAGAGAGTTAGAAACATCGATGAGAGAGAGACATCGATCAGCTGCCTCCTGCACACCTCCTACTGGGGATGTGCCTCAAACCAAGGTATGTGCCCTTGACCGGAATCGAACCTGGGACCTTTCAGTCTGAAGGCTGTCGATAAATTCTTGCTTGCTTTTCCACACTCTGTCTCTTGATTGAAATCTTTCCTTCAAGAAGACAAGAACCGAGCTCTCTTGTCTCCTCGGTAACACCACCGGCTCCTCAGAGCACGTCAGTCCAGCCAGCAACTGGCTTCTTGAGGGAAGCCACCTATCCCCCAGTCACTGAGAGGCAAATGTCACAGACTCTTGGAGAACAAACAAACCTGTATCACATACAGTAGCTGGTCTTTGCCATCAAAAGAACTTTGCTGTCAGTTGGAGATAAAGCTGCTCATTCACAAATGAGTCAAGGCTATGAGTCATCCATTCATTCATGCAGGAACCATGTCCCAGGGAGACGGAGGGGACCCAGGGCGGTGCCTGCCCTCAAGATGGGGAAGTATATTCAGCGGCTTGACAAGCCCCGAGGAAGATCCGACTCAGACTGTGAAGATGACAGGGATTTAATCTCTTATCACTGAAAGTGCCTGGGAGGGGGGCAAGAGGTGGGAGAAAAGGTGAAGGGGTTAAAAAGTACAAATTGGTTGTTACCCAACCGTCATGTTCAGGGCCCTGAGCCACCACCAGGACTGAAGTTCGTGCCATTTCAGCTGTTGATTTAACAAAATAAGGCAGTGTGACATTTCTTGCACCAGAGCCTGTGGCCTCATTCATATCTGCTGGACAGGATCTGGGCACATCGGTCTGCTTGGAAGGTAACCCAGGGCCTGGTGAGGAAGGAGGACAGGCTAGAAGTCTAGGGCAGGCTCAGGTGTTCCTTGTAAGCCCATTGAGGGGTGCTAGAGTCCCACTCAACTTTTGGCTGAATGCAAAGACATCTTTTTATTTTTATTTTATTGATTTTTTACAGAGAGGAAGGGAGAGAGATAGAAAGTCAGAAACATCGATGAGAGAGAGACATTGATCAGCCGTCTCCTGCACGCCCCACAGTGGGGATGTGCCCGCAAGCAAGGTGCCTGCCCCCGACCGGAATCGAACCTGGGACCTTTGAGTCCGCAGGCCAATGCTCTATCCACTGAGCCAAACCGGTCTCGGCAACAAAGACATCTTTTAAATGCCCCAGATTGTTGGTCAGTGTCCCAGAAAACCGCCCATTGTTGTGGCAGAATGCACGGGAGAACCACCATTTTCTAAGATCTGCTAGTCCAGGGCAATTCCAGATCCAAAGCCTGAACTGAACTCATGGGGAGACTCTGACCTATATTCCTCCTCTTGTGGCGGCTCCTGAGGGTCCCCGCAGCTCCGCCCAAGTTAGTTGTGGCAGGGGCCCTGCAGCTCGGCCCAAGTCAGTAGGATGGGGAGGTAAAGGTATTGAACTAGGTCGCAAGTCGGGGGGCGCCCCCCCTCCATTTTCCTTTTCACCATCACCACCACCAACACCAACTCACGAGGTATTTCTGTGAGAATAGAAACAGGCACCCTCGCCCTTGCCCAGCTGGTGTGGCTCAATGGATTGAGAGTCCTCCCATGCACCAAGAGATCCCAGGTTTGATTCTGAGCCCAGAGCACAAGCCCGAGTTGCAGGCTCAGTTCCCAGTGCGGGGCATGCAGGAGGCAGCTGATCCATGTTTCTCTCTCATCCATGATCCTACTGCTTTCTCCCTCTCCCTTCCTCTCTATCTAAAAATCAATAAAAGTATTTTTTAAAAGAAAGAAAGAAAAAGACACTCTTTTAGGCCTTCGTGCAGATTAGAAAAAGATGTCTCCATCCCAGACAGTCACAGCCAGAGCTCAGAGTGGAGCCAGGAGTGTTTCAATCCCGCCTCAGCCCTCTGCCAGGATTTTGCTCCCGAAATAACAGTGGCTTCTTCCTGCGTCCAGCCTGACCAGCTGCATGTACCGAAAGAGGTAAGTGAGGCAGAGAAACACGAGTGGTGAGAGCTTTGCCTCTCTGAGTACAAACCAGCCCCTCCTCTTCAAATTGCACGTAGTACTTATTTGACTCTTGGCAGTCGAAATCTACAGAAAACCTCCATCGCTCTTAGGGAAAAGACGCTGTATAAAAGCTGTACGAGGCAAGCATTCTTCATGATTTTGCGGTAGCCCTGGCAGGCCTATCACCTCAGTAAAAGCAAACACCTTGGCAGCAAAGCCCTGGAGAGTGTGGGTGATAGCCCTTCAGGGCCAATGACCTTGCCTCAGAGCTTCTGGGAAGGCAGGCTGCTGCTGTGGCTGGACAAGGTTCAAGTGCACAAAGGGCTTAGTCCAAGAAGGTCAAGAGTGGAGCACCAAAGAAGCCGGTCACTCTAAAGCGAAGCTTCGTTGCTCTTTAGCTTTCATTCATTCACTCATTCATGCAACAAGTTTTTTCTTTAATCCTCACCTGACGTTATGTTTCTTTATTGATTTTTAGAGAGAAAGGAAGGGAAAAAGAGAGGGAAACATTGATCGGCCACCTCCTGCACACGCCCTGACTAGGGATTAAACCCACAACCTAAGTATGTGCCCTGACCGGGAATCAAACCTTTTGGTGCCTGGGAGGACACTTCAACCAACTGAGCCACCCAGCCAGGGTTACCAGAATGTTTTGAAAGATTGACTTGTGCCCAGCCAGTGTGGCTCAGTGGTTGAGCATCAACCCATGAACCAAAAGGTTGCCTGTTCCATTCCTGGTCAGGGCACATGCTGTGGTTTCCAGGTTAATCCCCTGTAGGGGGCGTGTAGGAGGCAGCTGATTAATGTTGCTTCCTCATTGATGTTTCTATCTCTCTATCCTTCTCCCTTCCTCTCTCTCTAAAAAATCAATAAAAAGATACTTAAAAAAAAAAAAGGGCGATTTCTCCTCTTTTCAATCCTGATAATAGACTCAATAGAGAGGGAAATGGGAGACTTCTTGGAAACCATGGTGACTTGGAAGACTGCAACTTGACAAAAGTAAACCTTGAGAGATGAATGCATTAATACACAGAGCAAATGCCAATTGTTTTAGCACTGACTGAGAACTGAGCCCTCCGTTCAATTTACCAGATCATCAAGCTCTTGAAAAGATGTACAAAAATCTTATTTTGATGGTTTGCATTGTGTTATATTTTAATCTAAGACATTTCATTTTTAAATGTATAACCTTCACGGCTGAATCTATAACTAATCAAACCCCAAATGAAGCCCATTAACCCAAGTGAACACACACAACTTAAATTTCCCAGAATAGTGTTAATTTCAAACATTTTTTATCCTGCAAATCATACATTTGTTCTTACTTATCAGACTATGTAAATTTCAATCATTTTAGGCTTAATACAATAGTGTTGTCTTGATATGCCTCAGATTTAAAAAAATATGTATGTATATATATATATATATTTTTTATTGATTTCAGAGAGGAAGGAAGAGGGAGAGATAGAAACCAATGATGAGAGAGAATCATCGATGACTGCAACCTGGGCATGTGCCCTGACTAGGAGCTGAACTATGACTTCCTGGTTCGTAGGTCGATGGTCAGTCACTGAGCCACGCCCGTCGGGCTGCCTCAGATTGTTGTTGTTGTTATCTTTATGGTTAAAAGCATTACAGATGTCCCCACTGTCCCCTGTGGTCATCTCTATCCCCACCTCTTCAGGCTTCCCCACCCTGTTGTCTGTGCCACGGGTTGTGCATGTTATCTGCTTACAAGCTCTTTGGTTGATCTCTTTCCACCCACCCACCGCAGGCCTCAGATTTGTGTCTTGGCTGTGTCTAGTTTATTCCTCAGCAATGATTTGGAGGCTTATGTAATTTAAAAAGTGACCTGTGGCCCACACATATCTTTCCTTTGGCTTATAGTGTTTTGAAATTGTTTAATTTGTTTTAAAACACTTAAAAGACAGAAATTTTAGCACAGATTTCTGACATCTGCAAAAACACATAGCTGATCTGGGTCCATATTCTATGTCAGTTGCTACTTAGCATTATGCTTGTGTAGTTTCCTTACCGTGGAGAAGACAGTGGGGAGAGTTCCCTCTGTCATCCATTCCGCTGCATGTGCGGCTTCCTGCCTAACCTCAGCTGGCATGTGAGTTTGTTTGGGATGTTCAAGAAAGCACAGTAGCCTCAGCCGGTTGTTCAGTGGTGAGAGTGCCAGCCCACCGAACGAAGCGTCAGGGCTCAGTTCTGATCAAGGTCACATCCTCATACCTCACTCCATTGTAGGTTCCAGCCCTACAGGGTCAGGGCAACCAATCAATGTATCTCTTTATATTGATGTTTCTCTCTAGGTCTTTTCCCTCCTTCCACTCGGTAAAAGTCAACAGAAAAATATCCTCGGGTGAGGATTAACAAACAAACAAACACAAAAAAAGGCATAGTAACTACACTGTTAACAAAGTCAGACTTTCTAGGCTTGCGTGCAGGCTTCCCCAACTGTGCCTCAGTTTCCTTATCTGTAAACTGGGGACAATAGCTGTGCCTTATCAGCCTCACAGGCTTTAGTTAAGAAATGTAAAATGCTTAAGACAGTGCCTGCTGTTTTAATAAAAGAAAAGAAAATGATTCAGGAATCCTGGGACCATATCTACCTTTGCATTGAATCTCCAATGCAAAGCAGAGAGCGTAGAACAAAAAAGAAATCAATAAATTTATTTTTTATTATTTTTTTTTAGAGAGAGGAAGCGAGAGGGATAGAGAGTGAGAAACATCGATGAGAGAGAAACATCCATCAGCTGCCTCCTGCACACCCCCCACTGGGGATGTGTCCACTACCAAGGTACATGCCCTTACCGGAATTGAACCTGGGACCCTTCAGTCTGCAGGCCAACACTCTATCCACTGAGCCAAACCGGTTTTGGCAATAAATTTATTTTAAGTAAATAAATGGGAGGGGGATGTCTAACAACCCAGTATGTTTAGGGTAATGAACTGACAGACATGTTCCACTCTCTACAGGAGGAACATCCCAGGTCACATTTAGAATAGTTGAAGCAACTGAGGATGTGGAGCTGGATTAGACTGGGGTGCGGATAGGTGTGGGGCGTGCAATCCTCAGAGTTTTTGCAAGGCCATCCTGGGGGAAGGTGTAGATTTTTTTTTTTGTTTTTGTTTTTATAACTTCCCTGGCTAGAATTAGAAACAGGGTTGGCAATACAAAAAAGGGAATTTGGCTCTTTGTGTTCAAGATTAAGCAATCCACAAGGTGCGGTGAAACTGGGACTGTTGAGTTTCCTGAAAGCACATATCCTGGGGAAGGGCAGGGTGCAGACTCTGAAGCGGGATTTCTACTCTAGGGCTTTATTATTTTAAAAATACATATATTTTATTGAATTTTAGAGAGTGAGGAAGAGAGAAACATCATTGATGAGAATCATTGATCAACTGACTCCTGCATGCCCCCTGCTTAGGGTTAAGCCTGCAACCGGGAGCAGGTGTCCTTGCGGGGAATCAAACCCGTGTGTCCTCTTGGTTCCTGGGCCCATGCTCAACGGTTGAACCACACAAGCCGGGCTCTACTCTAGCGCTTTGGATCACGGCGTCGTGTGATTGGTGACAATTCGGCGGGAACAGAGGAAAAAAAACGTCGAGCAAAGGAAGTGACGTCACCGCCGCTTATTGATGGGGGTGGGATCATATGGGCTTGCGATCCGGAATGACGGTCGGATTGGTTATTTTTTCGGAGACGCCCACAGCCTCGCGCAGATCCTCGCTTCCGCCGACGCAGCGTGCGTGCCCTTAGGAAAGATGGCCGCGGCGGCTTCCGGTCCCACTTGGAAAGGCGGGCCCGACTTCAGAAGCGAGGCCAGCAAGGACCGGAAACAGCGTAGGACTCACGTGCCTGGATTGGCTGACGCGGGAAGCGTTCTGGACAGCGATTGGCTCCGCCATTCGCGGGAAGGAGTTTGTGGCGCCAGGAAAAGTGTAGCGCTGCGGCCACAACAAGGTTCTGTCTGAGGCGTCAGGCGCGCCCAGAGGACCGGAGCCTTCCGGACGTCTTTCCTGAGGGAATCGTGACCAGGATGTGGAATAGTAATGATAACTGTGGCGGGAGAGGAGAATAGCAAGAATTTCGCCAGGAGGGCGGGGATCGCAGAGGCGTGGGATGGCGGGAGGAGGGGGGGGCGGGAGCGGGAGCCGGAGCCGGAGCCGGGGCGAGTGGGGGCCGCGACAGGTGGTGGTAGGGGAGGTTCGGGACCAGCTGGGAGTGTTTGGCTGCGGGAGCGAAGCGGGGAGGGGCGTGCGGGTTTGGCCCGGGAAAGCCGCTCAGGCGCTAATACGGCTGTTCTTTGAAACCAGGTGGATTTGAGAGCTATGGCAGCTCCACCTTTGGGGGAGCCGGCGGCTACACCCAGTCCCCTGGGGGCTTTGGATCGCCGACACCTACTCAGGCTGAGAGGAAATCGGTGCGTGGAAAGCGTATTTCGTTTTCGGTGATCTGGCCCCGAAGCTCGTAATGCTTCCCTGTGAGAACATGTCCGCGGCGAAGGACGGGTGTGACACAGGAACTGATGTGATATAACGGTCGATTGTTACCGAATCTTCTGATTAAGTGCTGTCCGTTTGGGGGAAAAAAAAAAAAAGTAATCTCCCCAAATGTTGCACCCACTGTTTGCTTTGGCTTTGTTTGAAATTTACTAACGTGGCCAGTGCCTTGTGGGCAAACCGAACTCGCACTATTAGCCTATTTTAGGTTCCTGGTGCGCGCCGAGGCCCTTTGAGGTGAGGCAGCGCGGTGGGAAGCGCGGTGTCTGGAGTCGGGAGGGTCTGTTCGCCCGGTGCACGGTGTGGTGTCATCACCCATCAGGGTTCTTCGCCTTCCCACTCACACGTGCCTTACGAGGTTGTCGGACAATGTTAGCATATAGAGGAAACGCCTGCCCCCTAGTCCCATGCAGTCAGTGGCCCCGCGTGTGATTTATTTATTTATTTTTAAAATATAGTTTATTGATTTTTTTACAGAGAGGAAGGGAGAGAGAAAGTCAGAAACATCGATGAGAGAGAGACATCGATCAGCCGCCTCCTGCACGCCCCCCACTGGGGATGTGCCCTCAAGCAAGGTACGTGCCCCGACCGGAATCGAACCCGGGACCTTTCAGTCCGCAGGCCGACGCTCTATCCACTGAGCCACACCGCTCTCGACCCCGCGAGTGATTTAAAAGGCCCGAGCGTGAAGCCCATCATGCATTGCGCCCCGAATCAACGAACGGCCTTTTCACTGGCCGCGAAGCCGCCCACACCCGGGTTTCCCGTGGCCCCTGTGGTTTCTCCATCTGATAATGGTACTAGCCCCACGCCCCGCACCGGGGAATTAATTGGTCAGGAGGCTCCTGGGTCAGGAGGGCATCAGTAAAAAGCCGCCCGTGCGCTTGTTGTGTCCTCTGGCGGAAAAAGAGTTGGCGTGTGACAACGGCTGTGGGTTTCATCCTTTACAGACGGGGTTAATGGGGCCCCTCTGGAGGTGCCCTTCAGGTGTGGGGGTGGGATTCAGTGGTGGCAGGCTCTGTGTGTGGCGTTCAGGTTGGTAAGCTTTTTGCCTCGACTTAGTTTTGGGGTGGGTGTCGGTGGCGAAGAATGAATGAGTGGCTCATACATTTGGACGTTGCTTTATATGTTTCATATTAATTTCATATCATTCTATAAGATACTTGTTGTTTACGCCCTGGTACAACAGAGTCTCAGGGAGCTTCAGGGACTCCCTAAGCTGACACAGTAACTGGAACCAGACAGAACACACCGACTGGATGCTGAGCAGATTCAAAATCTGGCAGACAGCTTCTCTCCGTGGCAGTGTTGTTTGTTTGTTTGTTTTTGTTGTTTTTTTTACCGGGAAAGACCAGAGAGGACTCCAGTTCTCTGTTTTCTTCTGTGAGGCTTTGAAGATGAAAACAAAAGCTAGATAATTGGTTCTCATCTTTTCTCCCAAAGTTTAACTGTTTTTCTTCATTCCAGTTGTTAGGATTTTTTATGTCAGGACTCCTAGCTTGAGCTGTGTTTTGAGACAGCTTTTCAGAGAATGATGATGGTTATAAGCTGAAGACTGAAACCTAGGTCTTTTTATGTTTCAAATCCAGTGCCTTTTCCACAGTAAATTAGATTTAAATGTTTCCTATTGACTGTAAATCCATTATATTTTATTGAACCATGTGAAATTTCCAATGTTTTATTGATAAAAATGGTAGTTTCGTACAGTACTTAAGAATATCTTTGTGGTTCATAGTCACCTGGAAAGTTATACTTTCAAAATTGAACATACTGGTGCCTGGTACATTCTCTGAATCTTTTTGGAACAAACCAGGCACTCTTTGCAATCGGTTTCTGGCACGTAATAGGTGCTCATTAAAAAGCAGGCTACAATGATTTGAGATGAATTTGAAGGCATTTCTAACACCTTAATAACTTTTTTACCTGAGGAGTATCCGTATTAATTGAATACCTATGTAGACATCGGTATTGTCACATTTGTATACATTATATGTTTCAAATGTCCTCATTTTACAGAAGAAGTGGTGATGTGTCCAAGGCCTAGAGCTGGGATTTGAACACATTTCTATCGTACTGTCTGGCTCCAAAGCCCATGTTCTTGCTGCTGTTACTATAGTGATTTTTAATTTCCTTATGCTGCAGATATAATAAAACTCTCAGTTGTGAGAGTTTGAGAAATAAATCTGGGACCTCAGCAAATTTTAAATCTTTAAATACTAATATAGCATATAACTTCACCTGTAAAATACCGTAAAGTAAACTTTAAAAATATAGTCGATTCCTTCACATCCTTATTAAAAATTTTTTCAAATATAAAAAAGTGAGGAATAATAGCTGACACAATAATTACTGACATTTATTGAGTATGTCGACATATACCAGGTAGTATTGTAGGTACTTCATATATTTAATTTCATAATGATTTTATCATTCTTAGTTTCATAGATGAGGTTACTGAGGTACAGATGAGTTGAGAAATATGACCAAAAGCAGCACACTGCTCCTGAGTGGTAGAGCCAAACTTATCCCTCAAATGCTGTTTTTTGTGATATATGTTCTTGTGGTTGGCTGGGCTTATTTTCTGCCATCTTGCTAATACCATTCAAAATTATGCTTCAGCAAAGTGAAATGTTGCTAGTGTCATGGACCTTCGGGGTAAAGCTGCAACTGCTAAAGTCTACTAAGTTTGGTCTTGCATGTAGAACAGTCGTCAGGTTACTTACTCCCTGTTGATTTCTGACAGGAAGAACTCTAACCCACTATTCTTTTTTTGTTTTATATATTCCCTCTATGATTCTGTGGAAGTGCATATTTGTCCTAAGCCAGTAATGCTCATTCCTCATCCACTATTTTTTCGCTATCAAAATGGTTGTGCTTCAGCCCTAGCCAGTTTGGTTCAGTGGATAGAGCATCAACCTGCAGACCAAAGGGTCCTGGGTTCGATTCTGGTCAAGGGCATGTGCCTTGATTGCAGGCTCCTCCCTGGCTTGGGGCACATGCAGGACGCCACCAGTTGATGTATTTCTCTCACATTGATGTTTCTGTCTTTCCCTCTCTCTTCCACTCTCCCTAAAAATCAATGGAAAAATATCCTTGGGTGAGAATTAACAACAACAAAAATATTTGGGTTTTAGGATTCAGACTAAAATGCTCCCTCTTGAAATCACCAATAATTTTTTTGATATCCCACTAGTGCAGTGGTTCTCAACCTTCCTAAGGCCGAGACCCTTGCATACAGTTCCTCATGTGGTGGTGGCCCCCAGCCATGAAATTTTGCTACTGTTATACATCTTGATGTAAATATCTGCATTTTCCGATGGTCTTAGGCGACCCCTGTGAAAGGGTCGTTCGACCCCCCGCCCCCAAAGGGGTCTCGACCCACAGGTTGAGAACCACTGCACTAGTGCATCTCATTCGATAGTGCAGTAGTCAGCAAACCACACCTCACGAGCCACATGCGCCTCTTTGGCCCCTTGAGTGTGGCTCTTCCACAAAATACCACAGCCTGGGCAAGTCTGTTTTGAAGAAGTGGTGTTAGAAGAAGTTTAAGTTTTAAAAACTTAGCTCTCAAAATAATTTTTTTTCTCTCAAAAGAAATTTCAATCATTGTACTGTTGATATTTGGCTCTGTTAACTAATGAGTTTGCCAACCACTACAGTAATGTATCAAGGTCCAGTTTGTTATTTGCATTTTTATCTCCCCTGAGTTTGTAGTGTGTTAAGGGCAAACTGTACTCATGTTTATGTGACCCAGACAATCCCTGGGCAGTTGTAGACAAAAATAAGTTTATACTATTGTTAGGCTGCTTCAGGGTGTATTTTGAGTGTTCTTACTAGGCACTCTTCTGCCCATCACATCCTGTGCCTTCCCTTTAAGATGTCTAGTATAGCCAAGCTCTTACCCAGTTTTCCCCAGGACTTCCATCTGAATGTCAGAACATCTGTCCTAAAGGAAGTCATACCTCAAACTTTTTGTTATCTGTTTATTAAGATATTTATTTATTTATTATATATTTTATTGATGTTTTGCAGAGATGAATGGAGAGGGATAGAGAGTTAGAAACATTGATGAGAGAGAGACATCGATCAGCTGCCTATTGCATGCCCCTTACTGGGGATATGCCCGCAACCAAGGTACATGCTCTTGACCGGAATTGAACCCAGGACCTTTCAGTCCACAGACCGATGCTCTATCCACTGAGCCAAACCGGTTTCGGCTTTATTAAGAAATTTAAAGCAAGCTCTGGCCAGTTTGGTTAACTGATTAATGTGTCAGCCCATGGACCAAAGGGTCACAGGTTTGGTTACCGGTCAAGGGCAGCATGTACCTCGGTTGCAGCTTCATTCCCCGCCCCCAGTCAGGGTACTTGCAGGAGACAACCAGTCAATCTGTCTCTCTCACACATCAATGTTTCTCTCTCCTCCCTCCCTATCATTCTCTCTAAAAATTAATGGAAAAAATATCCTCGGTTGAGGATTTTAAAAAAGAGAGAGAGATTTAGAGCAAGTCAAAAGTTCTGTCTCCACTGGCCATTTCTCAAACCCTTTCCAAATATCTCATCTTACCAGTGATGAACAGCTAGCTCCAGCTAGCCCTCAGCCTAAAGCTGGAGTTTCCTTTTAAAAGTTTGTTCAGGCCGAAACCAGTTTGGCTCAATGTATAGAGCGTCGGTCTGTGGATTGAAGGGTCCCAGGTTCGATTCTGGTCAAGGGCATGTGCCTTGGTTGTGGGCACATCCCCAGTGGGGGGCATGCAGGAGGCAGCTGATTGATGTCTCTCTCTCATCGATGTTTCTAGCTCTCTCCCTTCCTCTCTGTGGAAAATCAATGAAACATTTAAAAAAAAGTTTGTTCAGGAAGCAGGTCATTCCTTATGCTGTCTCCACTCTTGGTTCACTCATTTTGGTGAATCTCTAGTACAACATAAACTTACCCATTCTTCAGGAGCTTTGGAGTCAAACAGACCTGGGTTTGAATTCTAAAGTGTGGCATTTGTTAGCTATATGACCTTGGTTTCCATCTGAAGCGCAGATAATGAAGCTTGTTTTATCCAAACCTCCTATATAATAAAAGTCTAATATGCAAATTGACCAAACAGTGATGTGCACTGACATCAGGGGGCAGACATTCAATGCAGGAGCTGCCCCCTGGTCATCACTGCACTCCCATAAGGCGTGCGCTGCTTAGCCAGAAGCCCGGCTCACGGCTGGTGAGCGCAACAACAGTGGCAGGAGCCTCTCCTGTCTCTAAGGCAGTCAGACATCCCCCAAGAGCTCCCAGACTGCGAGAGGGCACAAGCCAGGCTGAGGGGGACCCCACACACACCCAGAGTGCACAAATTTTGTGTACTGGGCTTCTAGTGTTATAATATATGCAAAGTGCTTGGCACAGGTAGCAGGTATTAAATAAGTAGTTATTTCAATTGACTTTGTACATGCTCTTTCTTTCAGAGAGCCAGAGCCCAGCATATTGTACCCTGTACCATATCTCAACTGCTTTCTGCCACTCTGGTTGATGAAATGTTCAGAATTGGAAGTGTTGAGATATCACAGGTATGAATAATGAAATTAAAATTATTTCTTTTAAAAATACATAAATGTTGCTTTTGTTTCAGAGAAAACCAAACTTTTTTTTTCTTCTGATCTAGGTCACTATTGTGGGAATAATCAGACATGCAGAGAAGGCTCCAACCAACATTGTTTACAAAATAGATGACATGACAGCTGCTCCCATGGATGTTCGCCAGTGGGTTGACACAGATGTAAGCGGTTTTTAAATCAGGGTGGGATTACTTTGAGACTTTGGAGATGTTGGATTTCTTTAGCCTTTTTGAAGGTTCTTATTATAAAAATCTGTATAAATAAAAAGGCTAAATGTCTGTCTGTCCAATCAATAGCTATGACATATACTGACCACCAGGGGGCAGCTGCTCAACACAGGACCTTGACGCACACTGACCGTTTAAAAATAAACAGTACCAAGGACCCGGGACTGACAAACCAACACTTGGCTTCCCCCAAGTGGACACAGGCCCCACCATCACCCCAGAGCGACAGACACCCCACCAAATCACAGCCAATGCTGCCAAGACCCCCTGGTGCAAAATGTGGCCCTCAGCCCAGCCCCATCCAGAAATGGTTGCTGTTGGCACTGAGTAATGATATCACATAGTAGCAGCTGGCTTCCTTTCCCTAGCCACTAGTCTTGGAATTTCTTCAGACTAGGAACCCAACTTGCTTTATAGCCAGGTACAAACATTTTACAGTTTAGCCAAATGTCTGTGAAGCATTTTCCCATGCCTCATCTCATTTGATCTTCACAGAAGTCCTAAAGTAAGTAGATAGGAGACTAGGTAGAATCCTATTTTCATTAGCAGGATGCGGATAGTGATATTAAAATATTCTAATTAATTTCCTTTTAATATGCATAAATCCATGCACTGGGACACTAGTAATATATAAGACATCAAAGGCAAAATTCTTAAAAGATTAATATATTTTATATCATAAAAGTTTAAAACCTTCTAAACTTTCCAAAATACTATAAACAAGTTAAAAAGGCAAGAGATAGGCATTAGAGAACAAGGATTTTTATGTTGACATTGTATCCCTACCACCTAAAACAATGCCAGTTACATAGTGGGCTCTGAGTAAATATTATTTAAATAAATAGGGAAAAATTTTGCACATATTATAAACATCAAATTTTTTATTTAAGCCAAAGCCAGTTTGGCTCAGTGGATAGAGTGTCAGCCTGCGGACTGAAGGGTCCCAGTTCGATTCCAGTCAGGGGCGTGTGCCTTGATTTCAGGCACATCCCCAGTGGGAGGCGTTGCAGGAGGCGGATGATCGATGTTTCTCTCATTGATGTTTCTGACTCTCTATCCCTCTCCCTTCCTCTTTGTGAAAGTCAAAATATATTTCAAAAAATTTTTTTATTTAATAAAAGCTCTTACAAAGAAAAAACCAATTACATTTTAGAGAAGTGGGCAAAGAAGATACACAGATAATTTATTACAGATGAAATAGAAATTGCAACAACAATAATCAAATTTAATAGATATTACTATATCCTTTTTAACATACTAAATTGGCAAAGAAAAAAAAAAAGAATGGCATTGCCCACTTCTGATGAGAGCAGTTAGCACAATGTCTCTAGTACTTAGTAAGCACTTAATTAATGATTTATCACTATTTGGGGGAGAGAGAACCATCCTACTCTGATGGTATAAATACACTGAGTGGCCAGATTATTATGATCTCTGAATGCAGGTGCATGAATTCATGCATGGGTAGGGTCCAACCAGCCTGACCAGGGGGAGGAGACATGGGCGGTTGGCCTGCCTGCCTGCTGGTCAAACTCCTGGTCGAGGGGACAATTTGCATATTAGCCTTTTATTATATAGGATATACACTGAGTGGCCAGATTATTATGTGTCCAGAGATCATAATAATCTGGCCACTAAGTGTGTAAACTGATATAACCTTTCTCAAAAATCAGCTGATGAGCCCTAACCAGTTTGGCTCAGTGGATAGAGTGTCGGCCTGGGCACTTAAGGATTCCAGGTTTGATTCCTGTCAAGGGCATGTACCTTGGTTGTGGGCACATACTCAATAGGGAGTGTGCAGGAGGCAGCTGATCAATGTCTCTCATTGATGTTTCTAACTCTCTTATCCCTCTCCCTTCCTCTCTGTAAAAAATCAATAAAATATATATATTTTTTAAAATCAGCTGATGATGAGATTGCCCTAGCTGGTTTGGCAGTGGATAAGAGTGTCAGCCTGCAGACTGAAGGGTCCCAGGTTTGATTCTGATCAAGGCAAGGGCATATGCCCGGGTTGCAGGCGCATTCCTCAGTAGCGGGACATGCAGGAAATAGCCAATCAATGGTTCTTTCTCATCATGGATGTTTCTCTCTTCTTCTCCCTTCCTCTCTGAAATCAATAAAAATACATATTTTTTACAAATTAGCTAATGATCAAAATCATCCTTCATAAAAATGTTGACCTCATACTCCACTGGTAAAGGTTTACATTAAGGAAATAATTACATGTGCAGTTGTAAGAATGTTGATAATATCATTATTTATAATGAAAAATTAAAAGCAATCTCAAAATGCTAATAGGATATTTTAAATTAAACCATGATATATTTATAAAATATTACAAATGATGTAGAAATGTATGTATTGTCACAAAAAAGTGTTTACCATAAATTGTTGAGAGGAAAATAACATGCTATATGATAGTATGCGTAGTATGACCCCATTTTTGCAAAAATGTGTATGGAGAAAATAGACTGAAAGAAAATACATGTTTTTTATTTTTTAATTGAGCAGAGGCCTTTTAAAATTTTTTTATTGATTTTAGAGAGGAAGGAAGAGAGAGAAACATCAATGATGTGAAATAACCATTGATCAGCTGCATACTGCACACCCCCTACTGGGGATCGAGCCTACAACCCAGTTATGTGCTTTGACTGGTAGATAGGAGACTTGCTCTCGAGCCCAGGCCCTTCAGTCCACAGGCTAACACTCTATCCACTAAGACAAACCAGCTAGGGCTTGATTTTTATGTTTGGGGTTTTCTTGTGTTCTTTTTTTTTTAATATATTATTGATTTCAGAGAGGAAGAGAGAGAGAGAGAGACATCAGTGGAGGAATGATGGGAGAGAATCATTGATCATCTGCCTTCTGCACGCCCCACACTGGGGATGGAGCCTGCAACCTGTGCTTGTGCCCTGATCTGAATTGAACTATGACTTCCTGGTTCATAGCTCAATGCTCAACCACCGAGCTACCTAGCCAGGGCGATTTACTAGTTTTTTATAGTCATGTATTTTATAATCAGAAAATCTTTATATTTTTTTCTTATAATTAAATAATGTATACATATTCTAAAAAAAAACAATTATCCCAGTTAACCATTGTTCACATTTTAGTGTATGTTTTTCCCCACTTGGGGAATCAGCTTTTTACTGGGTTGCCACAACTGGTCTTTCCATTTAATAGAATTCTACATTGTATGAATGTGTGTCTATTGTAGATATTTAGGCTGTTTTAAATTTTTTAATATTGTAATCTATGCTATTATGAATATTCCTAAAGCTAAATCTATGCACGTTCTTAATTATTTCATTTAATTCCTAAAGGTAGAAACACTATGCCAATAAGTATGTCCACTATCCACCAGAAAGTTGTGTGCGTAAGAGCATTGAATGAGAGTACCATCCTTGTTTGCTTTTTTATGATGTACATAACATAACTTTGGAACTGGAAATTACCTTTAGATATGTTTATTCTAATTCCTGTTTTTACAAACCAGTTAATTTTAATAGGTTAAATTAGTTAGGGACATATTTGGATCCTGTAGCTTTATAACTTTTTGTTTCTGTACATAATTTAGAGATTTTAAAGAAGCTTTTACCGATATCACAAAACCTTAGTAATGTATTTGTATTTTATCTGTTAGGATGCCAGTGGTGAAAACACTGTGGTTCCTCCAGAAACGTATGTGAAAGTGGCTGGCCATCTGAGATCTTTTCAGGTAAAGTCAGAAAAAATGACTGTTAAAATGTATTTGCATGGGCCCTGGTTGGGTAGATTAAGTTGGTTAGAACTTTGTCCTTATATGCCAAGGTTGCAGGTTTGATGCCCCTTCAAAATAAAAAATAATAATTTTTTAAATGTATTTGCATGCTAATAATTTCTAGATTTATGCCTGCATTTAGGATTCTTAAAACTTAACTAAGTCTTCATGTTTAATGAGAATTATATTGAAGTTATTTTATTATCCTCTTTTTCAAAAGGAAATAATGGATTTTTACTTTAATATAAAACTAACAATGGTAGAGAAAGAACATGATCTCCACCTACAATTGCCATCTATGGCATCCATTAGGCGTAGCTGGCTGGGCACTGGATTTAGAATCAGGATCCTAGGCTTAGCTTGGGCCTAAACGGGCAGTTGGACATCCCTCTCACAATCCAGGACTGCTTCCTCCTAACCGCTCGCTTGCCTGCCTGCCTGATTGCCCCTAACTACTTCTGCCTGGCAGCCTGATCAACCCCTAACCATTCCCCTGCCAGCATGATTGATGCGTAACTGCTCCCCTGCCAGCCTGGTCGCCCCCAGCTGCCCTCCTCTGCAGGCCTGATCGCACTTAACTGCCCTCCCCTGCCAGCCTGGTCGCCCCCAACTGTCCCCCTCTGCAGGCCTAATCACCCCAACCGCCCTCCTCTGCCAGCCCGGTCACCCCTAACTGCCCTCCCTTGCAGGCCTGGTTCCTCCCAACTGCCCTCCCCTGCCAGCCATCTTATTGTGGCCATCTTGTGTCCACATGAGGGCTACCATCTTTGACTAGATGGGGGCAGCCATCTTGTGTGTTGGTGACAGTCAATTTGCATATTACTCTTTTATTAGATAGGATATATATTACTGACTATATTAGATTAACCTTGAGTAAAAATTTTTAAATATATAACACATTTTTTCCATATTAGCAAAATATAACCAAGAAAAGAGCCATAATGTTTTGACCTGAAATTGACTTGAATGTGCTTATTCTTTATTCTCTTACTTTAATAGAACAAAAAAAGCCTGGTAGCCTTTAAGATCATGCCCCTGGAGGATATGAATGAGTTCACTGCACATATTCTGGAAGTAGTGAATGCACACATGATGCTGACCAAAGCTAACAGCCAGGTGAGCAGCTTCACTCATAGTTTCTTTCTTTTTCTTTTTTTTCTTTGTTAATATATCTGTATTGATTTTAGAGAGAAACACAGAGGGTGACAGAGATAGAAACAACATCAATGATGAGAGAGAATCATTGATCAGCTACACCCTGCATGCCCCCTACTGGGAATTGAGTTGCAATCTGGCTTGTGCCATAACCGGGAATCCAGCTGTGACCTCCTGGTTCATAGGTTGATGCTTAACCACTGAACCACACTGGACAGGCCTAATTGATCTTTTTAAAAGCTCACTAAGGCTGTTGTATGGATATAGACTATGAGATACCAAGAATAGGAACAGTAGTAGTTTAGAGGAATGGTTCCAGCAGTGGTTAAATTTTTTTTTATACTTTTTTTTATATATATATTTTATTGATTTTCCACAGAGAGGAAGAGAGAGGGATAGAGAGTTAGAAACATCGATGAGAGAGAGACATCGATCAGCCACCTCCTGCACGCCTCCTACCGGGGATGTGCCCACAACCAAGATACATGCCCTTGACCGAAATCGAACCTGGAATCTTTCAGTCTACAGGCCAACACACTCTCTACTGAGCCAAACCGCCAAACTGGTTTCAGCTTTTTTTTTATACTTTTTTTTATTGATTTCAGAGAGGAAGGGAGAGAAATAGAAACCGTGATGAGAGAGAATCATTGATCTGCTGCCTCCTGCATGCCCCTAACTGAAATCATTTCATAATGAGCTCACAGAGCACTTGTCCAGATTGCGGGATCAATCCCCAGTAGGGGGCATGCAGAATGCAGCTGATCAATGATTCTCTCATCATTGATGTTTCTATCTCTCCTTCTGCAATCAGTAAAAATAAAAATATGCATGAAATGAGGCCACTAGAAGCAGCACATGAGGTCATTTCAGCAGAGATAACGAGGTAGGAAATAGCATTCAGTCCAGTATTACTTGATCATAAAACATAAGACTTCTACTTCACCAGCAGGCAATGTGAAGGTATGTAGCTTGAAAACAAAGGACCACAACTGACTCTTGGTTCTTTTTTTGTTTTGTTTACCTGAAATGTTCATCTAGTGAACATTTGTTGAATGAGGAAATCTCCTAACTGGATGAGATTTCTCCTAGTGAGCTTCCACAGTGCTCCTATATCCTGTTATGGGTTCTTAACATTTGATTGGTCATCCTTACTTCTTCAGTTCAATAGATTAAACATTGATTGAGCACACACTGTCCCCCAGGCACTGTGCAAAGATGAAGGGATTGAAGGGGGAAAGTGTGAATGAAGGCTACTGTGAGAAAGACTGGGCCATATGCCATGAGAGCCAAGAAGGAAGACCATGACTTAACTTGGCTTTGGAAATATCAACAAAGTGTTTACCAGGCAGACGAGGAGAGGAGCATTCCAGACAGGAAACGACATGTTCGGTCGGGACAAAGGCATGTTTTTGGATGGCAAGAAGTCCAAGTGCAGTTGGGAAGTAAAGTATGCTGAAAAGGAGTGATCAAGAAAAATACAGATTTTGACATCTAATTGTGGTAGGTCTTGAGTGTCTAGGAGTTTTATATTGTTTTCACAGACAGGGGGAGCCACCTGGAAGCTTTTAGGCAAAGAAGCAACATGACCAGAAGTTACTTGGTAGCAATGAGGAGGGTTGATTGGAGTAGGAGAGACTAGCAGCGGAGATAACAATCAGGAGACCAGGATTGATTTGAGCAACACTGAAGATTGTATTAAAAGGCTGTGGTGACAGGTTGTGGAAAGGGAGCAAATGGATGACTGAAGAAAAAAAAAAATGGATGACTGAGGTCTATCTGATTAAGTTTAAGTTTACTAATTGAAATGGAATGTAGCAAGGCAAGCAGGTTTTCGGGGGGAATGTAATAAATTTTATTTTGAAGTGTGAGATAGCTAGGTGTAGGTGTCCAATAGATGACTGGGACTAAGGATTTGTGCCTAGGAGGAGGTCCGGAATGAAATCCTGGGCAAACTCACCCTTTTAGGAGACAGGTAGAAGAAGAGCTAATAAATGATATTGAGAAGGTGTAGTTTGAGAGGTAGGAGGAGAATCAGAAGACTGGGGTATCAAGAAGCCTGGGAAGAGGTGGGGAGAGAGCAGCTCAGGGAGACACTAAAAAAAGAGATTTAAAGAAAATAAGTAGCCTAGGGAGGGGTTCATTGCAAGAGGATTGTGCTAAGCAGTTTCTCTTTATGAGAGGCAAGTGTTATGAGGTCTGAAGAGATTATTGGGTATGTTGGTTGAAAAGTCTTTGGTGAGAAAAGTTTCAGAGGTGCTTTGGGGAGAATCCAAATAGTGGGGGCTTGAGGAGAGACTAAGAAGGGAATGAAAACTGTTTATAATCTTTTTTTTTTTTTAATTTGGTGTAAAAGAGAAGAAAAGAGAGGTTGATGGAAACTGCTCTCCTTTTCTTTCCATATAATGCTTCATGCCTACTTGACCACCAAGGATATCATTATAGCAAATCTGGATAATTTTCTTCTCAGTGCTAGTTTTCCTCTTGTTCCCCTCATATTACAAAGAATAGAAGGAGCCATGTTTAATATGATGTGCTTTACCTTCCTTTGAAATAGTCATCATGCCCTCACCAGTTTGGCTCAGTGGATAGAGCGTCAGCCTACGGACTCAAGGGTCCCAGTTTCAATTCTGGTCAAGGGCATGTACCTTGGTTGCAGGCACATTCCCAGTAGGGAATGTGCAAGAGGCAGCTGATTGATGTTTCTTTTTTCTTTTTCTTTTTTTTAATATATTTTATTGACTTTTTTACAGAGAGGAAGGGTGAGAGATAGAGAGTTGGAAACATCGATGAGAGAGAAACATCGATCAGCTGCCTCCTGCACGCCTCCAACTGGGGATGTGCCCGCAATCAAGGTACATGCCCTTGACCGGAATCAAACCTGGGACCCCTCAATCCGCAGGCCAATGCTCTATCCACTGAGGCAAACTGGTTTCGGCTGATTGA
The DNA here is from genome assembly GCA_011751065.1 of Lasiurus cinereus. Classification (NCBI taxonomy): domain Eukaryota; kingdom Metazoa; phylum Chordata; class Mammalia; order Chiroptera; family Vespertilionidae; genus Lasiurus; species Lasiurus cinereus. The sequence goes on along the minus strand of JAAGEH010000030.1, from coordinate 382,664 downwards.
TGTTTCTAATCTCTATCTCTCTCCCTTCCTCTCCGTAAAAAAATAATAAAATATATATATTTTTAAAGAAATATTCATCAGATAACAGCTTTCTCTTCCTATATAGTAAATACTTATAATTGAGCCCTAGCCAGTTTGCCTCATTGGATAGAGTGTTGGCCTGTAGACTGAAGTGTCCTGAGTTCAGTTCCAGTCAAGAGCACATGCCTGGGTTGTAGGCTTGATCCCCAGTAGGGGGCATGCAGGAAGCAGCCAATCAATGATTCTCTCTCATCATTGATGTTTCTCTCTCTCACTCTCTCCCTTCCTCTGAAATCAATAAAAACTTTTTTTACATTTTAAAAAATCACTTGTTATTAGGAAAACTTGGCCTAAATTGTTTTTTTGTAGGCTGCTTATTAACAAGCTCTTTAAAATAGCAAGGACTGTGTTTAAATTGATGAATTTTCTAATGTTGTGAATTTATTTCTTAATCCAGCCCTCAGTGGGGAGAGCACCTATCAGCAATCCAGGAATGGGTGAAGCAGGGAGCTTTGGTGGGAATAGCCTCATACCGACAAATGGCCTCACTGTGGCCCAAAACCAGGTAAATTCTGAATGGCTTCAGAAATGCAAAGCACAGATGTCTTAAATGTTGTTACTTCCTTAATGATTCTGAGGCTATCTAAGTACCCAACTTGTTTCCTTCCTATGAAGACACAGGTTTAAGAGGGAAGCAGATTCAAAGTAGTTGCTAAAATCTTTCTGATTTAAATGTTCAGGTGCTGAATTTGATTAAGGCTTGCCCAAGACCTGAAGGATTGAACTTTCACGATCTCAAGAACCAACTTCAACACATGCCTATAGCCTCAATCAAGTGAGTATTTGATTTCTATGAGCTAAGACTTCAGAATTCTACCCATTTCACTTCATCAGAGTTTTCTGGTACTGAGAAGTGAGTTTTAAAAAAACTATCTGTTGCCCAACTGGCATGGTTCAGTGGTTGAGCATCGACCTATGAACCAGGAGGTCATGGTTCGCTTCCAGTCAGGGCAAATGCCTGGGTACGAGCTCCATCCCCTGTTGTGGGTGTGCAGGAGGCAGCTAGTCAATGATTCTCTCTCATCATTGATGTTTCTCTCTCTCTTCCTTCATTTCTGATATTAATACAAAATATATTATACACACACACAAAACTATCTGTTGACAGAAAGAAAGTTGTTCAGTCATGGAAAAATAGAAAAGAACTTACAAAAATGTTGTTGCCTACCACATAACTCATTTGTTTGTTCATTCAACAAATACTGAATTCCGTTCATTAAGTAGGATATAATTTTGAGCAAAAATTGACCTTATACCTCTTGATTAAATCTGGAGGAGTGTGAGGTCCTTAGCTTCTGGTTTTTAGATGTACAGTACCATTTGCATTACCATCAGGCTGTCTGGACTTGAAGCCATTAGACAGTCCTTCCCACAGTCTCATCCTGATAAAATGTTAGACAAGCAGCTTCCTGATTCCAGTGAACTAATTAAACAAACTGGGTATTATGATACTTGCATTGTTGTTACCATAAATCAATATGGTAGGCCTAGACAGAAAAATGCTCAGGTCTAATTTCATTTCCTGTCCTATAAAATGAGGATAATAGTTTCCGTCTCAGAGTAACTATGATGATGAAGTATAGAATAGTGGTCACTTAGTACCTGTTTTATAAATTGTTCCTGTTACTAAATAGGTTATTGACTCTGGCCCTGAGGGCTATGAAGGTTTGAAGGTCTCTTAATCATTTCTGGAAAGACCTCTTTACTTCCTGCAACTTTACTTCCCAGAGGGCAGGCTAGAGGTTCAGGGGGTAGGTGGGGAGGACAACTTTTAAAAATAGCTCTTATGCTAGGAGATCTTATGTGCAAGCTGGACTACAACTTTAGATCATTGTTTTGATTTGCTTCTACTGGTATATAAGTGAGGCTCTATTTTCTTGCCTTTATATGATTTGGGGGAGAGATCCAAGGCAGCCCTCTCCCAGTAGCCATTGCCTCCATGGATGACCCCAGTTTTATAATTTTACTGGCAAGAGCTTTCTGTGAACAAATGGATATGAATTCTTAGCCAGAAAGTGGGGAGATAGTGAAGTTTACATATTTGGCGATGTCAGAAAGGTAGTTCCTTTTCTTCACCCTTTACTGTGCCCTTTTAAGGTTGACACAGTACCTTAAGAGGCTAACACAAAAGGGTAAACTAAGTCTCCATAAAACCCAGAGAAGAGATGATAAAACTCCTCTTTGGATCCTGTCTGGAGTCACAGCTGAAAAAAAACAAAAGTTTTAATAAAAAAATTTTTTATAAAGAAAGAAAATAAGCCTTTTTCCCTCTCTGTTTTTTTAGGCAAGCTGTGGATTTTCTAAGCAACGAGGGACACATCTATTCCACTGTGGATGATGATCATTTTAAATCCACAGATGCAGAATAACTGAATCTAATTGGTACACAACATATTTTCCAGCTGGACCTATTTTCTATGTCTGTTGTGTCCAGCTGTGCATATGAACAGTTGACTTCTAGAAAGTAGGTTTCATCCATAAAATGTCTGTTGACATCATTTTGAAACTTACTGCTTTTCCATTATTTTGAAATTCGAAGTGAGATGGGCAAATCCTAGAGGTATGAATCAAAGTAGAATTTTTTAAAAGAAGTTACAAATTAGGTAGTTATAATACCATCTGGATAGGTGGAATGGAAGAGAGATGCTGCCAATAGAGTTGGGCAGTATTACCCAATACTCAGGAGTCTCTGTTCCTAAAATATTACCTGTTGAGTACGATTAGGGTCTGTCAGCAGAGAGCTAGCCAAGAAACCTGCTAACTTCTGCCTGGTTTTGTTCCCCATTTTGGTTATGTGGTGTTACTTTCAGAATTGCACTTTTCTTCAACTTGTCATGGCTGCTGCCAAGTATTTTGGTAAATATGAAGTTCTAGAGTGGTGGCCTCGTGTGGCAGAGGAGAGAAAGAATGTCACCATGTTTTGTACAAAATAAGTACGTCCATACGTTTAATAAAATAGTTATATTATTGTAACTTGTGAAGACATTCTTATTCATTTTAAGTTAGTATAATTACTACCTTATCTGAGACATATAGCATACTCAACTTAGATTTGACATTGTGGCTCTCCTGCTTTTTAGTTAGGATCTTGAGCAGAGTACATCAAGCCTCCAATTATGAAAAGACAAGATGTTATTTCCTTATAGATTTGTGATGATGGTTGAATGAAATAGTTTGTAAAGTATCTAGCGTTGCCATTAATAAGGGTTCTAAAGCAGACCTTAATCTTGAGTCTAGCAGTATATAATCATGTGACTGATTAAAATACCTACCATGTCACCTCAAGATGAAATTCTAAGAGGGCTTGGCTGTTTTTTGGCCAACTTAATTACTCCTTTTCTTGTGGGAGAAGAAACTAGTTCTAATGTTTCTGACAATTCCAGACCGTAAGCTACTTCTTGAATGAAAAAGCTAATTCTGAGGAAGTTAATGAGGTGTAATATGCAAATAAAAGTTATCTAATTGTTTTAACTATGTTTCTAAATGAAATCTAGCAGCTGTGTGGAGGCTCCACCACCCTCGTTTATAACAGTGAACAGCAATCTGGCTGTTATTTTCTATACATGCAGAGTAGTTTCTATCTTGGGAGGACACAGGTGTTTAAAAGTCAGTCACTAATATGTCTATTTGTTTCTTGATTGTTTTCTATAAAGGACAGTGAGCTAAAAATAGGTTACAAAATCATACATTTGAATTCAGAATGCATAATAGGGTACTTTTATGGGTTGTGGACTTTTTTCTAGTTATCAGGCTTGTGTCCTCAAATGGGCAAGGAATAGCTCCTGATTCTGGGTGGAAGTCTATTTGTCCTTTGATTTTGAATATGAGGATTCAGCAATTATCCCTAGCCGATTTGGCTTAGTGGATAGAGCGTCAGCCTGCAGAATGAAAGGTCCCGGGTTCGATTCTGGTCAAGGGTACATGCCTGGATTGTAGGCTCGATCCCCAGTAGGGGCCTTGCAGGAGGCAGCCAGTCGATTATTTCTCATTGTTGATGTTTCTGTCTCTCCCTCTTTTTTTCTCTCTGAAATAAATAAAAATATATTTTTTTAAAAACACAAACTACCTATTAATTCAGCAAGTGTTTATTGATCAGGCACTAGGAATTCAAAGCAAAATATGGAGATTGGTATCACAGGACTTGCTGGTTCAGCATTCCCAATAGCACAGAGTAGCTGCTCAGTGGCACTGAACACCCTACCATCTTGGCACTTACACGGACTCACAGGAATTGTGTGGTTTCTGAGCACAACGGAGGCCTGTAGGGCTAATCACAGGCAGCCCATTCCTTAGCAGAATGAAACCCCAGCCTTCGTAAAGCTTCTGTTTCAGCAGAAGGCACTGACACTTCAGGTGTACATGGGCACCTGGAATGTGCATAGTGTTCTGCTAGCACATGATGAGACACAGAACCAAGTTCCTGTATGACCAGGTTCTTAGAAATTACCCAGTGTCATAGGCAAGCAATGAGTCTAGCCTGCTCTCCATAGTCTCTCTCTAGGTGTACAGGTAGGAAATTCGGTTCCTTAAGAAATAGTATTTTATTGGGTTTATCTAAAGAAAGGGCAGTCAGGCCTGTCCAGTTTGCTCAGTAGTTAGAGCATCAGCCTGCAGACCAAAAGATCCTGGTTTTGATTTCTGGTCAAGGGCACAAACCTCGGTTGCAGGTTCCTAACCCTGGTAGAGGCTCTTGCTAGAGACAACCAATTGATGTGTCTCATGTCGATGTTTCTCTTTATCTCTTCCCTCCTCCTTTTCTCTCTCTCCACTCTCTCTAGAAATCAATGGAAAAAATATCCTCGATGATGAGTAAGAAAAGAAAAAGAAAGGCCAATAAGAATTAGTGTCTGATGTGAATTGGTTTTTAAAAATGCAGTTGAAATTCAGAATTCATTGACAAATATTTGTAAGCATATATCCCCAGCTTATATCCATTTATTTAGCAGTTATTTACACCTGCTACTATATTAGTAGTTATATGTTATAAAACATTCACAAATGTAAATTAAAAAGGACATTAAAAATACGAAGGGGTGTACTAATAACTTAGGTATCCCAGTGTATCATCTTGTGTACTCTGGGCATGGGTGCTCACTTTGGAGACCACTGCTCAGAGGGAATTACTGTCACTATTAGAAAGCCCTCCGCACTGCCCAATGGCTTATTCCAGAGGTAAAGAAGCCAAAAGCACCCTGAGACTGGTGTCTGTCTTTGGTCCATTCTCTGCTGACTTTCATTGCTCTGATCACACATGCACAGTTGTGATTTTCAAACATGTTTTCCTTTTAAGCCTAGCTTTCCCCATTGTGAAATTTTCATTTCTCATTTGGTCACTCAGAAATCCCCTTTTGTAGGAACTAGTAGCCTACTTCTCTGTCCCCTCTCCCACACAACCCTTTTTTTGTGATCATACTCAATTTGTTGCCAAGCTTAAATGCAAAGTGAAAACTGTTGGTGTTTTGCATGTGGGCTTGGCTCCTCGGGGCTCTGTGCCAGAGAGGAACTTTTCTGCCTTTAATTGCTTATTGCTTGTCCAGAATACTTTTCCTCAGGGTCCTCGTCTGCAGTTTAGATTATCTTTTTGTAGGAGGGCATGAGAACCGGGTGGGAGGAGATGAGGATGGAGTGCTAGATACTTCACCTGGAAAAATCCGTGCAACTGTGGGAAGACCTGGGAAATGCAGTAGGTTCCAGACAGCCCAGAGGGATAGTAGCAAGCAAAAGGATGACAAACTCTGATGCAGTTCCTAGAATCCAGGAGTTGGAAATTTGGCCCTCACCTCAACTGGAGACTCAGATCACCTTATCTACCTCCTGTCTTCTGCTGACCATAGTGGTTAGTTCCAGGAAACCAAAGTCCCACCACTTCAGGAAATGAGGCCTCTGGTCTTCCCTACTGAACAGGCCTGCAATGACCTTGGAAGCCGAGCTAAACAGATGATTCCATGGATAGGAGACAGTGTGGACGTGTGGAAAGAATATAGCTTTGATATTGGTTAGTAATAATGATACATGTTTATCAAGTGTTTATTATGTCCCAAGGACCGTGTTAAATGCTTTACAAAAAGTTACCTGATTTGATTCTTAAAACAGTCCTGTGAAGAAAGTAAATCTTAGGTTAAAATAACTTGCTCATAGTCATAGCTGATAGGTGGTGAGCTGGCATCCTAACCCAGGTTTGTGACCAGTCTGCCTCCTGAAACACTTGATCTCTTAAGCTTGTTTCCTGATCTTGGAAATCAGGCTATTGTCTGCCTCGGAAACTTGAGGGTTTAAATAGGTTTGTAAAGGATCTGGCACACAGAATAAGTGATGTCATTTTCCCAGGGGCTCAGGTGTCCTTTCTATTTATGGTTCTTGAGCGAAATCATCTTGGGTAGTAACCTACAGCCGCCATGTGCGCGGAGCTGCAGAGAGGAGGGGGAGTGGAGCAGGAAGGGGGCTAAGGGCGTGGCAAACATAAAGGGCTCTCAGTGCTGTGTGATCAGGATTGAGTCCCCTTTACCAAGAGGCAGGAGTCACGGTGCTGCCATCACCAAAGTTGGTAGTTTTGATTCCTTTCTTACCGACCAGTGAGACAGCTGGTGTAGAGGACACAGGATGGAGTAGAGACGAGTTGGCTCTTCTGGACACCAACACTGAGTCAGGACATCAAGTGTAGGGGCTGGGCCCAAACAAGCCAGCCCTCAGTGGCAGAGACCTGGAACCCGAGGGAAGCTGGGACTGTGTCCATCCCATTTCCGATCGGTCCCACAAAGCCATTCCCTGTCTGCGGGGTGGGTTCTGTGAGGCTGTCCAAGGTCTTCTAACGGCTTGTAGCATTGGCTAGGATGCTGGATTCCCTGAGAAGCAGTGGTCAGGAAGCATGGTTCCTCCGGCATCTAGAGGGTTCTCCGAAGGTGCTCAATTACTTCTAAATAATCGTGTTCATCTGCAAAGGAGTCCAGGTCAGTGAGGATCTGTCCTTGAGCAGGTTCCTTCCCCACTTTACCACTTTAGGGCACAGTTCCTCACCCGGGCAGGGAAGGGTTGGTCTGAGTGCTCTAAGGTTCTTGCTAGCCTGGAAGTATAAATTCTTCTGACTGAACACTGCAGACATTCCCCCTATATGCCTTGGGGACGACGGAGGAGAGTGTGTTGAGAGAGGAACTCATTTTCCTTGCCAGGCTCTGTGTAGACAACAATCAGGAACTGGGCCCAAAGTCACTTCATTGGGAACCAAGCTGGGAGAGGGACAGTGGGGACCTTTCTGCCTAAGCGCACCCCTCCCCTCCCCCCCATCCACTGTAGGCTTGACCATCCAGCTGGGACCGCAGAAGGGTCTGCCTGTTGGCAGGGCCTTGCTGAATGTCTGCCAGCAGCCTCAGAGGATCAGAGTAGGAAAGGCAGGAGAAAGGACAAGGGTGAATAGGAGCTGACAGGGCTTACCTGGACCCAGAAGGTTGGACTTAGTGGGCTTCAGGTCCGTCTCGTTGGCAGAAATCTTGCTGTCGGTGTTTGATCCGCCCTCTGTGACTGCTGGCAGGGTTTTCATCTTGAGTTTGGGCAACAGGGGGGGGCGCTGCTTTGCTGGGGCTTGAGAAGACTTGAGTGGGAGAAAAAAGCAGAAGTCAGCAGGGTCCCAAGAAATAGAGCAGCAGAATCTATGAGATGTAATTTCCTTCAAACGTCACTTCCTCTATTCCCTTCTCTACCTCCTTTTCAGGGTAGGCTTCTCGGGACCCCGGGGGTTGTGGTATAACCACAAGAGATGTTCTTTGGCAGGAGAGAAAGGGGCCAGGGTGAGAGAGGAGACGATTAGAGGCTAGAGACAGTATCCACATAGAAGTCTGGTCAGCTGTTGCTGAAAGGGGAAAAGTCGCAAAGCCTCAGAATGGAGGGCCAGGGCTGAGGAGTCCCAGAAGGAAGAGGACTTCCCTTGAACTCCCTTGTGCCTGATACACTGCATTTCTGCTCATTAACCCTCAAGTGACCCTCTGAGTAGCTGGTTCCGTCCCCAATTTACACATGAGGAAATGAGCTCAGGGAGAATATGCCATGTCAGACCTCACACGGGACCCTGGCTGGACCAACACTCGGGCCCAGACCACGTCTGTCACCTAAAGCTGGTGCTCTTTCCACCACACTGTGCTTTGGAGAACATGTATAGCTCCCTGATCAGCGAAAAAAATACTCAGACCCAGAGAGGAAACACTGTGGATCAAGGACTACAAGCAGGAACTGGGTCCAAAGTCACTTCCATCGGGACAGGTCAACCACGGCCCCTCTGGAGATATGACCTCTTTCTGGACTGAGACCCAGCATCCATTTTTTGAACTTTCCACCCACACAATGCACACTATGAGCAGAGCATGGTAGTTAGCTGTTCAAACCCGGTGATCAGACCCCATTTTAAACCCCCCTTAGTACGTGCTAGCCAGGTATCTCAGGTAAATTACTTCCCAGCACTCTTATTTTCTCCTCAGTTACAAATACAGTGGTACCTCGAGATTCGAGTGCCCTAACATACGAGATTTTTGAGATACGAGCGGTCGAGCGAGCGATTTTTGCTTTGAAATACGAGCAACATTTGAGATAGGAGTCATCGCGCGGATCGGCCGGCTGCACACGACCCACCAGTTTACCGCGACTCGAGCGCCTCATAGTTTCCCACGCCTCAAGGTTACGGAAGGGTGCCTCGTATCTCTGGGTACCACTGTAGGATGTCAGGCCTCCTCTCCACATGAGAGCCAGGTTGAGCAATGCATAGGTGCCTCTCACAGCGCAAGCACCTGCAGGTAGCAGCTAATGTAACACAGCGAGTGATGTTTTCTCCGGTTCACTGAGGAGGAAGCGGATGCTCGGAGTCCCGGCCACAGAGTGAGTAAACTGGGATTACAATAGTCTTTCTGCCTCGGTGACTGGCTGAGATTCCGTTTCATTCAGTTCAGCACTCCCTGGCATTTCCCTGCCCACTTTGGAGTGGGTGAGGTCCCTGCACCCACAGAACGCTCATTCCAGCCAGAGAGACTCGGGTATTCTAATTGAAAACTGTGTGTGTCCTCCCGCCCCCGACTCCCAAGCTACCTCCAGCATGCAGGTGAATACACAGGAGGGAGGACGCACGGCCTGCCTAGGAGGAAATTGAGCCGAGCCTTGCCCGTGAGCCTGAAAGAAAAGCTGCCTGGCTAAAGGGTAGGTGTGTGTCAAGTGCTGAGGCCGGAGCCTCTCTGGCTGGAGTATGGACTTCAGAGTGGGTGGGGGACGGTGGGCCTGGGAAAGCGAGACAGGTCAGCTGAGAAGGGACCCTGATGCTAGGTTATGGGGCCTGTATTAGCCCCTGGCAATGGGGAGCCATTGGAGGTTTCCGAAAATAGGGCCAAAACCCATTGTTGACCAGGGAAGGGTTTGGAAGGCCATTCTGACAGCAAAGGGAAGGGTTGAAGAGGCTGCTGAAAGAGTGTAAGTGAAAAACGAAGCTTAAACTAGAGTGACATCAAGGGCAGCAAAGAGGCAAAGCACAATGACCCTGGAGTCGGTATGCTTATGCCCCAGTTCAGGCCTCCTGTTTATTAACTGACGGGTGAATCTCAGGGTCTGTGAGTCACTTTCTCAACCATAAAACATGGGAACCACACCAACGTCAGGATTGTGAGGATGGAGTAAGAATAAAAGTGTGCAAGTTTATAAACTGCAGGTTCTGTACAGTTTAAGAGAAATGTGATGTTAGACACAGAGAATGGCTGGACTTGCAGTGATCCTGGCAGGTGAACCCCTCCCCGCCCGCTTTGGTTGTACCGGTACCTTGATGCTCCTCTCCTGGCTGCTCTGTTTCTTCTGCCCACTGAGGTCCTGGCGCTTCGGGGGCCTGGGTGGCGGGGACTGGCTCTCAAAGGCAGGTAACTTCCGCAGGTGGTAATAGAAAACGTCTGTCAGCTCCTCCACTGTGGCTACGGGGAGAGACCCAGCTGGCTGGCCTGGCTGCTCCTCGGCCTCCACGACAGTCAGGTCCAGCCACCGGGGAGGAATCTCAAAGGACAGTCCAGGCTCAGAGTCCAGGCTGACCACCAAGAAGGGTTCCATGATCTTCTCCTCCAGGCGCAGGCCCGGGAAGAAGGTCAGAGGGTCAGCAGGGTGGCTGGTGTCCTTGGTCACCACCTTGACCTCACAGGGCAGTGGGAACTGGGCAGTCAGATCTGCCAGGCTATATCGCCGGCTGTCACTCATCTCCTCCACGAAGCCGCCAGAGAAGTACAGGGGCAACACAATCTGTTCTTGGTTCTCTGCCTCCCCTTCACACTCTTCCTCCTCAGCCTGGTCACTGAGCCGATGACACACCAAGATGTCTATGGCTCTGCCCTGAGCCTTTTGGACCTGACCAGACCCCACCACCTCCAACTTGTCTCCCATGGTCAGGGAGGTGAACCCGGGGATCTCCATCTCATCCCCCTCACAGTCCTGCATGGTCACCAGCCGGAGCGGCTGGCCTGGCTGGAGAGCGCTCAGGATGTCATAGGCCGTGGAGAACTCTCGTGGCCGTCGCCGAAGTTTCCCCTGGTAGGTCCCGGAGACCAGGAAGTGTCTAGGCATCTTTCGGCCCTTGGATGAGGCTAGGACCCGCCAGGGTGGAGAGGCCAGGCCATGGATGCAGAGCCTCTGGCCTTTCTGCAAGGAGTTCACCCAAGGGCTGAGGAAGATGGGGGGCCCGTATGGAACTTCCAGGATCTCTGTGGTCAGGGGGAAGGGGCCTCCCCGGGCCAGGACCTCACTCAGCAGCAGCGGTTGGATGAAGTGGATGTGTTCCGAGGAGGCAGTGACATCCTCCACGTCGACCTCCAGAGTAGAAGGGATGTTGACGATGGTCCTGCGCACTGGGGAGGAGGAACGTCAGCTCAGTGGCATGGCCACACCCACCTCAGCGGTGCACCCTCCACCCCCAGCAAAGAGGTCTGGGCTGGCTGACCTCTTTCCTGTTCTTGTCCTTTCTCTCCAGCCAGCATTTTCCTGCTGTACCAGATTCCTTGGCCACTCTTGTCTCCAACCTCTTTTTTTTTTTTTAATTAAGTCTTTATTATTCAGATTATTACATTTGTTTTTCTTTTTTCCCCTCCATAGCACCCCTCCACCCAGCTCCCACCCTTCCCTCCCTCCCTTTGACCTCATCCATAGGTGTATGATTTTTGTCCAGTCTCTCCCTGTATACCCCACACCCCTTTCCCCCTGAGAATTATCAGTCACGGGTGGGTCTGGTCAACCTCTCTTTTTTTTAAAGTTATTTTAGAAATTATTAAACATTGATGAAAGTAGAGAGACTAGTATAGTGACCCCCATGTACCCAGCTTCAACACTGAACTCAACGCTCATCTTTGATTTCTACTCCCATCTATGTATTCCCCTCCAGTGAATTATTATGAATCAGAACAATCTTTGACTATTTCAGCCCCTAAAAGAAGGGATGGTTTAAAAAATTTAAAGCATAACCACAATGCCATTACCACATTGAAATAATGATTATTTGATAAATCCTTAATACCGAATATCCAATCAGTTCAACCACTTTTTAAATGTTAATTGAATTTTTAATGTAATTGTATAAGCTGCCTTTCCAAGTCCTTTCTGGATTTAAATAAAGAGATAAAACCAAATCAAGAAAAACACTGACTAAATGACCTGGGGCAACTTGTCTCCTCTCTGGATTAGTACCTGGTACATGAACTCAAAGGGTGATTGTGATATAAGGCAACCTGGCCCACCCACTGTTGTCTGATCGACCCCACATAGAAGATGGAGCAGCCATAACCTCCCATTGTGCAAATAAGGACACTGAGGCTCAGAGGGGGTGGTGACGACTTCATGTCACATTTCTGCTTTGTGCTAGATGAGCTGATAATGGGTTGAAGCTAGAAAGATGGGCACGTGGGGTTCATTATACTGTTTGGATTTTTTTCTTCAAAATATTTTTTGGGTTACCTGAGCTGCCTCATTATCCAGCACAGCCTGCCAAGCCCTCGCACTTCACCATTAAAATCCCTGGCCCCCCAGATGTTTCTCGCATTGCCCAGGGCTCCCTGGGAAAGAGCTAACTTCAGTTCCTGAGAAGGAAATACTCAAGATGAGCCTGAAATATCTTTTACGGGAAAAAAAGAAAATCTATTAAGAACACTAAGGTTTGTCAAAAGGATTTAGGGGCCAATGTGAAACAGCTTCCATGGCTCCCCCTGGCCAAGCTGAGCTTCCCATAAGATTAACAATGTCAGCCTGCGGACTGGAGAGTCCCAGGTTCGATTCCAGTCAAGGGCATGGACCTTGGTTGCGGGCACATCCCCAGCAGGTGTGCAGGAGGCAGCTGATCGATGTCTCTCTCTCATTGATGTTTCTAACTCTATCCCTCTCCCTTCCTCTCTGTAAAAAAAAAAAAAAAAATCAATAAAATGTATTTTTAAAAATTTTTAATAAATAAAAATTATGAGACAGTGGAGGAAATTCAAACACCAGGGAGATATTATCACCATGTGCTAGGAGTTATTGTTCTTTCTTTTGATGATGGTATTGTATCTGTTCAAAAAAAAAAAGGTCACAAGCTTCTGGTCAGGATGGTGGCATAGGGCCCTGATCGGGTAGCTCAGTTGGTTACAGTGTCATCCTCCTACACTAAGTTTGCAGGTTTGATCCCTGGTCAGGGCATATATTAGTACAAGTACCAAATGATGAATACATAAATAAGTGGATCAACAAATCAATATCTTTCTCTCTCTCTCAAAATCAATTAAAACAAAAAGATGACGTAGGTAAATACAGCACTGGAGTCCTCCCACAACCACATCAAAATTGCAACTAAACTACAGAACAACCATCATTTTGAACCATCTGAAATCAAGCTGAGCAGAAGTCCTACAGCTAAGGATATAAAGAAGAAGCCACGTTGAGACTGACCTTGTGCCTGAGTGGCTGGACAGTGTGCAGAAAAGGGGGGAGCTATTTCACTTGGAACTGAGCGAGGAGGAGGAAGACAGCCTCCCTGAGACACCTCTTGTGACCAGCTCAGGTGCAGTGAACAGGGTTTCTACTGCAGAGGATGATTACAAAGAAGGAAAAAAGTATGTACCCAAACTGGAGCAGTTTACCAAAAATTTAAAAAGTCAAAGACTTTGCCTAATTTTTTTTTTAAAAAAATAGCAAGGACATCGGGCCAGTCTCCATTCTAAAGCCTCAGTCCAGCCCTGTCCGGCATGGCTCAATGGATAGTGTCAGCCCACGCACTGAAAGATCTCAGGTCCGATTCCCAGTCATGGAACACATGCCTGGGTTGCAGGCTCCATCGTGCAGGAGGCAGCTGATTGATGTTTCTCTCTCATTGATGTTTTTCACTCACCTTTCCTCTCTCTCTACAAAATCAGTAACAACATTTTAAAAAATAAATAAATCATCAGTCCAATCAGAAAGCAGGAGTTGCTATCCAACGGGAGTACAAAGACACGAACGTCTATGTAAACCCCAAAAAGCGAATGGTCACCAAAGAGCAGCTCCAGCTTCCGGAAGTACTGATTGGTATCATCCATCAGACCAAGTGGAGCGGGGAAAGCTGGAAGACAGGCCGGGGAGAGCCTTGTGGTGCACGGCCAGGAGGACCGCCCTGAGCGTGGTCAGAGACGGACTGGAAGGTGCCGCCACTGCGTCCTGTTAGCTGAGGTGCGTGGCTAACCACGCCTGGTCAGGAGGGGGATCCAAACGGAATCCTAGCCAGGTCTCGGCAGATTAAGGACTGCTTGGTGGACTTGCTGAGCGTGGTGTACTGTCAGATAAAAGTGTTCTTAAGCACCAGTGTCTTGGGAAGGGAAAGTCACATTTTAAAATAGAGACACCTTTTTTTTTTTTGTTTAAGGAGATACATATTGTAGCATTTTCAAAAGAAATGTTAAGATACCTGGGGTTTGCTCTAAAGTAATCAGGTGAGACAGGGTGGGGAGAGATCAAACAGGATAATGAGTCAACAATTATGGGTAATGGGGTCATGGGGTTGTCCTATTCTTCCCTGCTTTTGTAATGGATTGACTTTTTACATAGTAAAGTAGGGTTTTTTGTTTTGTGGTTTGTTTTCTTTTAATATGTCTTTATTGATTTTAGAGAGAGGAAGGGAGAGGATAGATAGATAGAAACATCAATGGTGAGAAAGAATCATTGATCCGCTGACTCCTGCACGCCCCCTACTGGAGATCCATCCCGTAACTCCAGGCAGGTGTCCTGACTGGGAATCAAACCAGTGACCTCTTGGTTCATGGGTTAATGCTCAACCACTGAGTCACAACAGCTGGGTGTAAAGTAGTTTTTAAAGATTTTTTAAAAACGGCAAAAAAAAAAAAATCCCCACTTGGCTCTGTCGTCTGCCAGCAATCCCGACTAATTGCTCTTGGTAACTGCCAGAAAGCCGAACCTCAAACTCTGGCCTCCAGGGAAGAGGCCCCAGTGCCTTCTTTTTGCTCAGGCCCGGCCTTGGACTGGACACCAACCCTGCTCTGCATGCTGCCACCAGCCTGTCCTGAGAAACAGCTTGTGCCCTGTCACTCGGACAGAAGGGCCCTGGAACAATCCTGCTCTCCCCAGAGGCAGGAACACACGTTTCTCTGAGCAAATGGTCAAGGTGTCACTGGTCCCTTCGACCTAGCAGCTAGTACCTCACAACCCAACTTCACCCAATTTTATAAAATCCCTGGGACCTCACTCTCAACTTACCCTGTTTTCCTGTCTCGTTCACACCTACCTCCCACTCTTTTTCTGTAAGCCACCTGGAATCCCGGGGTCCTCCATCACAGCTGCTCCCCAGGGCCCTCTTTCCCTCCCCCACCACCCCCTCCCCCTGCGCCGGCCACTCACTGTGCATGACGGCTAGGATCTCATACTGGGGCCTCAGGACCAAGGAGCGCCAGGGGAGGGCGGGGCAGCTGAGCAGGAGGCCCCTCGGGGCCAGGGCCTGCCGCAGGGTCCGAGGGGCACCGCTCTCCAGTTCCAAGAAGGGCCCCTTCGTGGACAGGGGCAGGTGCAGCACCGCCACCTGGGTCTCCGTGTCCAGCACGCAGCGGGCGGAGCATTTCCCGAGGTGCATTTCCACGGACTCGAGCATGAGGGGCTGCTCCGCAGGCACCACCAGGGCCCTTGTGTCAATTCTGCGGGTCGACATGAACCAGATGGGCAGCTGCTTGGAGCTCTGGGTGACGGCAGAGAACAGTTCCTCCAGGGTTCCATAGCTCTGGGGGCCGGTGAGGGGGCGGAAGAGGCCTGGGGGGGGGCACAGCGGAGGGTGTAAGGGGGGCAGGCCTGGGCGATATGTACCAGGCCCCAGTCCGCCCCAAGAGAACCCAGAGTCCCTCGAGGATAGATACCAAGGACAGGCCAACTCCTGGGTACCCGGGCCGTGGGGTTGAGAAGGGGGAGGCAGCAAGTGACCACGTGTGAATGGACAGCGAGGGGCCGAGTGGAGACAGTCCCTCTGACACACAGGCAGACAGGGGACAGAGACAGAGGACAGAACAGGGACTGTTCCCCATAGACACACTGACAACTGCCACATTTTCCTACCTCCCGACCCCACACTTTCCTACCTCCCGACCCCCCCTGCCTCTAATTTCGCCAACTTTGCCTCCAGACACCTCACCACTGCTCCAATGCCACACTTCCAGCACCCGTCACCCCATCTTTCCCAAACTAGAGACCCAGGAGCCACTGGCCAAATGAGCTCTGACATTCCCGCCCCCCCCACCCCCCCCCACCCCCCGGCTTCAGTGTCTGCCAATTCTGGCTGCTCTCACCTCTCTGCCCCTTCCTAAAGTAACCCCTCACCTGGACTGCCCTCAACTAACCCCTCATCTGGACATGACTCCTGAGACTTTCCTGACCAAACACTCAACAAGCACCCACGCTAGGAGACATCTTACAGACCCGGACTGAGGGCCATTCTGCAAAAGCACTGGTCTGCGCTCTTCAAAACGTGGATGTCAGGAAAGGCTGAGGAACTCGCCCAGCCCAAAGGAGACTAAGAAACAGGATGGGCCAAAACCGGTTTGGCTCAGTGGGTAGAGCGTAGGCCTGCGGACTGAAAGGTCCCAGGTTCGATTCCGGTCAAGGGCATGGACCTTGGTTGCAGGCACATCCCCAATGGGGGGCGTGCAGGGGGCAGCTGATTGATGTCTCTCTCTCATTGATGTTTCTAACTCTCTATTTCTCTCCCTTCCTCTCTGTAAAAAATCAATAAAATATTTTTTAAAAAGAAAGAAACAGGATGGCTGCCTGCACGGTGTGATCTGAGACTACTACAGAGGGCTTTATTAGGGCAGCTGGTGAAGCTGGAATACAGACCTGGGTTAGGCACTAGTGTTGTATCAATATGAAATTTCCCAGGTTTCATCATTAAACTAGTTTTGTGAGCCTATGTCCTTGTTTTTAGGAGACGCACTAAATAATGGGGGTAATATTTAGATGTAAATGGCATCATTTACTCTCAAATGGTTCAATAAATTAACATGTTACTTAGTAACATGTTCATATGTGTAAGTGTGAAAAGAGAGAGGAAGGGAAAGAGAAAGAAAATGTAACAAAATGTTTAGCAATTAGGGAATCTGGATAAAGTGTAGAATAGTTCAAACAAAGTCTTCTGTAAATTTGAAATTATTTAAAAAAAAAAAGCAAAATCCTCAAATACAAAACAACACAACATCACTTTCCTATTTAAAGCCCTCACTGGGTCCTGCACATCTCCAAAATAAAGACCTCAACGTGTCTATGCCCCTCAGGGGCCCCTTGGGTCTGACTCCCGCCACCTCCCACCCCACCTGGCGCACCCCCTCACCTCTCCTGTCTGGGCGATCACAGTGACTCATACTCAGAAACAGCTCCCGGCCAGGCCTTCATACAAGGCCACTCCTCTCGTCCTCAGATCGCGCCTGAGTGCCCCCGGCCCCGAGGAGGAAGCTGAGGCCCAGGGAGGTCAGGGGACCTGACCACGGCCACAGCGGGTGGCTGCAGAGCGGGATTCCCAGCCGGGCTGCTGGCTTTGGCATCGGGCCACCGCCCACCACACTGCACACTTCCCCAAATAACTGAGCTACATGGGGTTTCAGGAGCCCCCAATATGCACATGCTACTCCCTCTGGCTACTTCTTCCAGGGATCCTTCCTCCAGCACGGGGCCACCTCCTCCGGGAAGCCTGCCCAGACCCCGAGGCAGCCCACTCCCGCCAGAGCCCCCTCTACCCCTTTGTGCCTATTTCTGCGGCTCTTTCTCTCACTGCCATCGTGGTAATTCTCTTCCCTCCATGCCCCCTCCACCCGCTGCAGAGGGCTGCCCTGGTTCATCCTGAACCCCAGCCCCCAGCACAGAGCCTGCCACACAGAGAGGGTACCACTAATATTCAGGAAGTGAATGTATGATCGAACACAGACACAGGCACGTGGACAGAGACCTGGGACAGAAAAACCCCTGCCCAGCTGTGATCAGAGAGATGGGCAGGGAGAGGGCGCCGCCAGGCCAGGCTGAGGCCAGCAGACCACCCCGAGGACATGCTGGGCCTTAGGCTGGGTGGCGTGAGCGTCACACGCTGGAGTCGGCAAGCCCACGCGCGTGTCTGCAGGTGTGCCCGGCGGGTGCCAGGGCACGCAGGAGACAAGAGGTGCCGACTTACCTTTGAAGCTGGGCTCCAGCTCTACGGTCTGGCCCGAGCTCGGGTTCTCACAGACAACCTTCTGGAGGCGGACCTGGGTGACCTTGATCAGGTCCCCTGTGGACAGGCAGCACTCGTTCCCACCGATCTCGTAGATGGAACCTGGGGAGACACAGCCTCGGTTTCCCCGTTCAGCAGGGGCCGACACGGGGCGGCCCGGGCCCTGGGCGCCCACCGGCCCTGCCCCGTCACACCTGAGCACACGTGCCGCTGCTGCCAGGAATGCCCTTCCCGTGTCGCCCTGCTGAGCGGCCAGGGTTCAGCTGCCTGAGGCAGCGCGAAGGCCGCCTGCCTTCTGGGGCGCATCCTCGGGCCTCTCCACACCCCCGGGCCTCCTGAGGGGCGCTCGGAGCAGGCTGGGCCAGCTTAGCAGCGGCACGGCCTGGCCTCTCAGTCCCGCTAAGTCAAGGAGGAGATGCCCGGGGACTGTCAGGCCCAGGCGGGGCGGTGGCTGCCCAGGGTCACGCAGAGCACCCACATTCACGCGCCCCGCCCCCCGTGCCTTCTTCTGCAGATGAACTGTTTTTCGAGGAAGTACGGAGGAAGAGGAGGGCGCCGGCAGGGGTCCCGCGGCGGGGTCCTGGGCGTAAAAGCCGTGTCTGGAACGTGCAAGGTCTCAGCAGAGATCTCTCTCTCACCCGGGGTGCCAGGCTCTGCGTCCTGCTGGCCGCCGACAGCCAAGTACAGCGGGGCCAGCCTGAAGGCCAGCAGCCCGCCCCCCGCCACCCCACCCCCCGCTGCAGCTGTCAAAACCTCCTTCCTGGTCCCCAGGGAAGTGCACACGGACTCACACGCACACAGTCCGACTGCGGTTCGGGGCGGGGAGCACAGCCCTGCATGTGAGTCCCTGCCTGTGAGCCCAGGGCGGCCTGGGGGACAGGCAGCTTCCTTCCAAAGGATGGGGCTGCGCGGGTGGCCCAGAGGACAGGTGCTCAGAGCCTAATTGGGAGGTGAGTCCAGGGTGTTGGCCTCCAAAGCGGCAGTTCCTAACCCCTTCCGAGAGCCTGGGCCAGCACCTGCCCGCCGCAGGCCCCCTCCTCCCGCACCCGCCTCCGGGCCCCTCTGCTTCTCCTCCCCGCACGCTGGTCACTTCCGGCACCGGGGGCAGAATGAGGAAACCCAGGTGTTAGGACACCCGAGCAGATGCCGGACACAACCCACAGAAGCCCGCAGAGGGAGAGCCGGCATTTGAACCCAGATCCATCGGATCCCCCTGGACCGGCCAGGCTGCCCTGGGTGGCCGGCCTATGTCTCACCCTCGGTCCAGGGCCCATCGGGCACTGACTGTCTGGGAAGCGGCTGTGGGGGACAGAGAGGGGGACAGAGAGAGGGACTGAGAGAGGGACAGAGAGAGGGACAGAGAGAGGGACAGA
>JAAGEH010000030.1:256332-343521 GCA_011751065.1 Lasiurus cinereus | reverse complement strand
GCCCCACACTGGGGCTGGGCATGGTTGGCACGGAGTGTTGGGGGGCTGGTGGATCTCAGAGCGGGAGAGGCGCAGGGGACAGCGAGGTGCAGCAGGGGAAGGAGGGGACGCGGCTGTCGCTGGGGGGGAGTGGAGTCCCGTGTTTTTTCTTTGTTTGATTGTTTTTAACCGGAGATGGAGAGAGAAGGAGTAGGAAACAGCGGGGGACATCAGAGAGAGACGAAATCCAGTCTCTTCAGAGCCGCGAGGCACAGGCCAGGCCGCAGCCGCGCCCGGAGCTCCCCGGCTGTGCGCAGCCCGAGCCGCCAGCCCCGCGCTGGAATCCCTGCTTCCCGCGGGCCAGCCGTGTGCCAGGGTCCCCTACTCTCCCTGAGCCTCGCGTTCCCCAGCTGTAAAATGGGGCACCACCGACCTCCTATCGGGGCCGTGGGGAGAAGCAGGGGATAATGCACATGACGGGGAGCGCTCATCTCTCACCTCGCAGCCCACCCCAGGCTCGCACCTTTACCATAGCGACTCCATAGATGGGAGCAGGGCCCCTCCTGCTGGCTGGCGCTGGCACTGCACCTCGTCCCTGTTCAGGGGAACTTCCTGAACGGACGGGCAACGATCTTACTCCGCAGCAAGCAGATGTCACCAACATCAGAAGGTGAGCACTCCAGAACCTTCCCACCATCCATCAGACACTAACCGAGATGTTAATCCACCCGCCCCCCTGGGTCCGGCAGCTGCCCCTGCTCGGAATGCCCCCCGCTCCACCCCTTGGAAACACAAAAGTCACCCCTCTGACGCTTTCTATGACCCTCTCCCCTTAGCCACCCTTACCTCCTGAAGACTGAACTGCTGGAACGTTCTCTTCCATATTCTCTTAACATTTGTACTTACCTCTAGATTTGCTAGAACACCTGTCTCACCTGAGGTCAGGTATTGACTTATTTATCAGCTGCCAGAGGGATTTTATAACTGAATCTGACCACCCATAGCCCCTACCGGAAATCTCCCCCACTGTGGGTGAGGGGTGTGGGGTGAAGGTATGTGTGTGTGTGTGTATGTTTCTCTGGATTATCCAATATTTTTACATAAGCATGTTTTTGTTTTTAGAAAAGATAAATCTGCCTGGCAGACATGGCTTAGTGGTTGAGCTTTGACCTCCAAACCAGGAGATCACGGTTCAATTCTCAGTCAGGGCATTTGCCCAGATTGTAGGCTTGATCAAGCAAGTGTGGGGCATGCAGGAGGCAGCCGATCTCTCTCATCATTGATGTTCCTATTTCTCCCTCTCCCTTCCTCTCTGACACCAATAAACAAATATTTCTAAAATAAGAAAAGCGGGGAGAGAAACCAAGATGGTGGCATAGGTCAACACCTACACTGCTGTCTCGCACAACAATTTCAAAACTACAGCTGAAAGACAGAATGGACATCATCCAGAACCACAGGATAACTGGCTTAGTGGAAATTCTACAATTAGAAGGAAAGAGAGGGGTTCATGGAGAATTAGAGGAGCTGCAAAAAGCTAAAGCACAGAGACACTTGCATGGAGAGGATCGGTGGCTGAGTGCCTGGTTGGCTTCCTCTAGTGGGAGGGAGATGGAAACTCCCGACTGCACTGAACCCCTGTGGGGAGTATGGACTGTTGGAAAAAGAGAGGAGTGCACGGAAACCCAGGGGAGCCATGAAAAGCAGAGGTCTGGAGTGGCGCGTGAGTACATGCAGAGAGGGCTGCAGCGATTACCGAGGGACATTGAGACCCAGGAGCCTCATAGGGCAGGGCTGATGGGAAGCCAAGGCTATCTGCTCAGTCCTGAGACTCCGCCCCATCCAAGCTGAGCACAGAGGCTCTTGCAATTTTGCAAGTCTTGTATCATAAGGCTGACTCCAGCACAGAAGTTCTCTCAGTGTAGATATAGCTGATCCTCACAGCCAATTTGCCTGGAGGTCAATTCCTCCCAGTGATACCAACAACAATGAAGACTTAACTACAACAAGGCTTGCACACAGTCCACAAAGGGGTGCACCAAGAGAGTCCACCTCAGGTAACTGGGGAGGCGGAGCTATTGGGCCATATAGGACACTTAGCACACAAAGCTACTACCAACTCAGGGAAGCAGTGAAAATGTGGAGACAAAGAAACAGATCACAAACAACAACTGGATATAGAGTTCAAAACCACGGTTATAAGGTTTTTCAAGAATTTCCTAGAAAAGGCCGATAAATTTAGCAAGACTATTGAGGATATGAAAAAGGACCAACTAGAAATTAAACATACACTGACTGAAATAAAAAATATTATTCAGAGACCTAACAGCAGACTAGAGAACCTCAAGAATCAAGTCAAAGATTTAAAATACAAAGAAGCAGAAAACACTCAATTGGAAAAGAAAAAAGAAAAGCAAATCCAAAAATTGGAAGATAGTGTAAGGAGCCTCTGGGACGAGTTCAAGCATACCAACATCAGAATTATGGGGGTGCCAGAAGAGAGAGCAAGATACTGAAAACCTACTTGAAGAAATAATGACCAAAATCTTCCCCCACCTGGTGAAAGAAATAGACTTACAAGTCCATGAAGTGCATAGAACCCCAACAAAAGAATCCAAAGAGGACCACACCAAGACACACCATAATTACAATGCCAAGAGCAAAGACAAAGAGAGAATATTAAAAGCAGCAAGAAAAAAATAGTTCATTACCTACAAGGGAGCACCCATACGACTGTCAGCTGATTTCTCAACAGAAACGATGCAGGCCAGATGGGAGTGGCAAGAAATATTCAAAGTGATGAATAGCAAGAACCTACAACCAAGATTACTCTACCCAGCAAAGCTATCATTCAGAATTGAAGGTCAGATAAAGAGCTTCACAGATAAGAAAAAGCTAAAGGAGTTCATCATCACCCAACCAGCATTATATGAAATGCTGAAAGGTACTCTTTAAGAAGAGGAAGAAGAAGAAAAAGGTAAAGATAAAAATTATGAACAACAAATACATATCAACCAGTGAATCTAAAAATCAAGTGAATTAAAAATATGATTAACAGAATAAACTGGTGAATATAATAGAATCAGGGGCATAGAAAGGGAGTGGACTGACAATTCTCAGGGGGAAAAGGTTAAGGTGGGTGCAGGAAGAGACTGGACAAAAATCGTACACCTATGGATGAGGACAGTGGTGGGGAGGCAAGGGCAGAGCGTGGGGTGGGAACCAGGTGGAGGGGAGCTATGGGGGGAAAAAAGAGGAACAAATGTAATAACCTGAACAAAAAGCATTTATTAAATTAAAAAAGGGGGAGGGCTGACCGGTTTGGCTCAGTGGATAGAGCGTTGGCCTCTCTGTAAAAAGTCAAGGAAAAAAAATGTATTTAAAAAAAGAAAAAGGGAAATCCTTCAGGGCTTCCTGCTACCTTCAAATTCCCTAGCAAAGCTTACAGGATGGGATCTGGCCTCTGCTGCCTGATTCCTCCCTCCTCCTTGTGCTCCCTTCCACGAAAGCTCTCAGCATGGACAGCATTGCAGTGGCACATGCCCTCACCCACAGGCCTCTGTAGGCAGGCGTGGTGCACTTCCATCACCCAACTCACACATGGTCAGCCCTGGTGAGCTGAGAAGTGAGTTCCCACTGCCATGGTTTGCTCACATGCACAAAGAAGGATCCAGACAGACAGGATTTCATAAATCCTTCCGACTCTAAATTTCTGGTTTACAGATAATGGTTAGCATACTTTAGGCAACAGTCACCAAACAGCAGATCCTGGCCGGGATCGCCTAGAGAACGGGCTGGTTTGTCCATGTGTCCTTCTCCAGGGGCCTCGCTCCCTTTAGCAGCCTGGGCAGAATATGGGCTGTCCTCTCCCTCCTTTCCTCTATCCATTACACATAGGATTTGGGGGGAAAACCTCTCATCCAGGGTGGACTGTGTCCTAGGATGAGGCAAGGCTATGTCCTTCAACAGCAAGATGCTCACCTGATAAGCATTTGTCAATCCTTGTGGTGAACAGGAGGGGCTTACCTATTCGTGGTCAGTGTCTAGAGCTGCAGTAAGCATGAGAGGAAACTAGCCCCCTCCTGCAGTGCTCGTCTTTGAGGGACACCAAAACATGATTGTCAGAAATCAGAAAAATAGTGCCAGGCAAGCCAAGTTTCTACACTACAGGCCTCCTAACATCACATAACCACCCAATTCAAGCACTCCTGCTTCCACTCATGTAAACTGGGCCCTTGAAGGAAAAGATGAATAGCTTCGCAGGCTTGGGTAGTCTGTTGAGCCTTGAGACACAAATTAAAGTTTTGCTCTGCAACTCGCATGCTGGAACCAAATAGTACAGGGCATGATCTCGCTCACCAATGACTCATTTTACTATGTAAACTAAATCTAAACCCTTTAATATAACATCCAGGAACTTATCATTTGCAAAAAAAATCTACTTCAAAACCAATTCCTAACTACAAATGAATAATATAGCTCCAGCCTGCTGAGCAGTGATCCATCCACACACATCCTGCACCAGCTCATCCTGGAGGCTGTGTACACCTGTGCTCCGGGTTCAGACTAGTTTCAATCCTGACTTACCTTAAGTGGAATCCTGGGGTTTATTTTGTCTCAGTTTTCTCATCTGGAGAATGGGGACAAAAGCAGTAAGCATTCTTCTCAGGGCTATGTGAATTAAAGGACAGGCTGTAAATGGCTGGCAGGCTAGGGAGATGCTCCATGTGTGTCTAACGGTCATCTTTGCTACCATGACGGGAAAGTGCTCTCTTAAGATGAAGATACTTGTTTTTACTGAGGCTGATGAGGTCAGCTTCCTGTACACTTGTGTTTTTTAAAAATATATTTTATTGATTTTTTACAGGGAGGAAGGGAGAGGAACAGAGTTAGAAACATCGATGAGAGAGACATCGATCAGCCGCCTCCTGCACCACCCCCTACTGGGGATGTGGCCTCAACCAGGATACATGCCCTTGACGGGAATCGAACCTGGGACCCTTCAGTCCTCAGGCCGACACTCTCTACACTGAGCCACACCGGTTTCGGCATACACTTGTGCTTTTATGGGCTCTGATCAGGCTGCTCCTGCTGCCAGTCCACACTCTCGACCCAAGGGACCTGGAATCTAGCTGGCATCCGCATCACAAAGCCACCTACATAATTCTCACCACACACCAAGTGCACTTCCTGAAATGAGGCTCCTGGATGCAAGACACATCCATTCAACTCCAACTCTGGCTGAAATCCCTTCTAAACCCATTCACCTTTAGCGCCTGAGCTGCAGCTGTAGCCAGAGGGCAGATGACCAGGCTTGAACCATGCCTACTCCAGGACAAGTGCCCTAAAGCCCAGTCTCCTGTCACCTTTGTGGTTCTGCCTCCTGATGAAGGGCAGCTGGCATCTCTCAACCCACGTGGCTCCACTCGGCTCCAGAATCTCTAGTTAAAGTTTCTGCGTTCATTGGGGGGTATTCTCATTTGTGGTAATAAAATGGGAACAGAGTACCACCTCCCAAGCCCGACAGTATACTTTGGCAACATTTCCTAATGTCAGTGGGAATTAGTGATGGTGACTGAATCACAACTGCACCGAAATGCCAAAAGTTACGTTTAATTTACAATGTAATAAAGGTTACAGGTAAAAAGCTACACATAAAGCGTGAAAAGGCCTATTACACAAATGTACAAATCTCTATACAAAGCTCTTATCGATGTTTCCTACCTTCGTCTCCTATGTTCATTAGCCAAGTCTCACCTTAGAGCTTTGGATAACAAGAGCTCTCAAAGGGGGGGTAGCGCCTCCAAACCAACTTCTAAAATGTCTTCTTAGAGACAACTGTTACTTGTAAAGTAAAATCTTTTCCTTTTTAATTGCAATGTTCTAACTGGTCAAATGCTTTCAAAATTGCTTTCATAACACACTTGAAAAGGAAAACCTTGGAGAGTACAGTACTCTGGAATCAAATGAGAAACTTCAGCGAGTAGAGAGTACTCAGGTTTGACAAGAAAAACAGGTAAATTTCAAACAAAGTTTTAAGTTCAAAACTATCAATCTGTGTCTATGGCACTCGCTGGTCACAGACCATAATCAATCAAAGTATTTTCATTCCAACAGAAAGGATAAGAGAAAAGCCTAACTACTGGACCTCAAAACCACTGACCCAGTAAAACACTTTTTGAATTTTAGCTTAACTGAAGAATTTACCCCTCTTTTTATCAACCTCAGGTCCATGGCAGCCCTTTGCTAAGGAGAACTTACAGGGATAGTAAATATAAATTAGGCTGCTGGACCCTTAAAGCTGGTGATGCCACGGTCACCTCCCCAGCTCTGAATTCGCCTCTTTGGGCCTTGAGTCTCTCCACAGAGTACATGACTTAAAATTAAAAAAAACCTGGAAAGAGGGAAGAAAGAAAAAGGAGGTCATGGAGGCCTGGGAGGCTCCAGGGCACCAATTTAAAATGATGTATGAAACATTCTTCTACACTGGAAGTGTTCTGAAGAGCAGTCTTTACGGGATATTTCAACCCCACCCCCAGTTTTGATATTAGATGTTTAGGACCCCAGGAGACATTCTGAAAGACGATACTGCACACATGGAAAATTTTTCTCCCAAGTTCATCAGCTCCCCCATCACCCTTCCACCCAATTCCCACCCGATCCCACCCCTTTTCCATGACCAAAAATATCAAATTAGTAAGGAAGGCGTCGGCTTCTTGCCCGGCCAAGCTTCTTTTGCATATTTCTTCTTCTTGGGCTCGTTAACAGGTTCGGGGATGTAGACTGCAGGGTTTGGTGTAGGATTCATGTTCACTGCTGATGGCACAACAGGAGTCAAGTCCACATCAGGGGCGAGGTTTGGATATGGCATGGGCAAACCACCAATGAGTGCTGTCCCATGGATGCCATGCGGCTGGGAGCCAGCTTCATTGTGTGTGGGTGGCAGGCCCCCATAAAGTCCCCCACTGAATGCAAAGTTCTGCATGCGCCTGCTCCCCGATTCTTCCAAGCCCAGGGATCCAGGGCCTTCCATCCGCTTCTTCTGTGGTTTACAAGGAACAGAGTAGACAAGAGGTGAGGCACAAGGGTGGTGCTAATTAGCCTTTTCTATTCTAGCCCTAAGATACTAGGGAAGGCCCCTGAACCTCTAGCTTATTTTGTTTCCCAGACAACCGATTTCCCAGTCCTGAAATCTCAATGATTAAAGAGATTTTACAATGGTCCTCTAATATGATGGATCCATATAAAGTATTTACCAACCTCAGTCAGTCACACTGAGAAAAATGAAGATAGTGTGTGTTTTATAAAGTAAACCTCATCCAGTTTAAGTGACTATCCTTAGCTTGTCAGACCGCTCCCTCTCTTTTTTTGGTGTTAAAATGCTCTTTTAGGAAATAGGTAATAATGGGTGGTAGAAGGTATTTAAATTTGGAGCAGGGGAATCAGAAGTTAATATTTATCTTCATGTTGGGCACCAAATTTCTAAACAGTAATCTCAGAGCAAAACAAATCTGTAGTGAATGAAAGAAGTTTACTGGTTGCTTGGGGTTGGGCGTGAAAGGGAACTGACAGCAGAGGGACATAAAGGAATTTTCTGGGTGATGAAAATCTTCTACATGTTGATTATAATGGTGATGACCAGGGGTATACATTTGTCAAACTCAAACTGTACACTTGCCATGTGTGCATTTTACTGTATATAAATTATATCATAATAAATCTGATATAAAAGTAAAAATATCTTCTGGTTTTGCTCTTTAACGACAACAGAATATTCCAAAAAGAGAGAAAAGAGCTCAAGGGGAAATGTGACATGAGCACTATGAGTTTCACAGAAAAATTTCATCTTGTACTTTTTCACAAGAGACAAAAGAAAGTTCATGAAAGATCCCCCTCACTTCTCTACTCCTTTTGAATTAAACAAACACTAACCAGGAATTTGACACATCACTTTAGTCTAATATATTCTAAAGACTTTTAAAAAATAAAACTCTATCATTGATTTTTGTGCACTGAAAATAAACAAAAACTCTATAGCATCTCTGACTAGCATTTTCCAATTACTTTTTAAAAAAATATGTTTTTACTGACTTCAGAGAGGAAGGGAGAGGAAGAGAGAGAGATAGGATCATCAATGATGGGAGAGAATCACTGACCAGCTGCCTCCTGCAGAATACCACACTAATCCTTCCCTTGATTACTGGGGATCAAGCCCACAATCTGGGCATGTGCCCTCAACTGGAATTGAACCTGGGACCTTTCAGTCTGCAGGCTGACGCTCTATCCACTGAGCCAAACCAGCTAGGGCCCAATTACTTTTTTAATACCTCTATTTACAGGGATCTCAGTACTTAAAGGACTATTTATTCCTAGCTGTCAGGTAGTTCCTCCACATGTTTAACAATCAGAACATCTTTGTAACTTCCATCTCTTAGTTCTCCAACATACCTGGTCTTTATAAACCTAATCAGGTTTGGGCTGGCTTTCCTACCTGTGCCACTCCCAGGCACAAAGAATAAAGGCACAGCAAAAGGCAGCAGTGCCATGCAGAAATACAACAATGCCTCTTTCTTGCCTAATAACTAACTCTGAGTGAAAAGGGAAAGACTAAAGAAAGGTGGGCCTCTCTGCAGCCTGCTGGAAGTAAATTTACATTGCACCATAATTTACATACAGCATCAAGCTGGCTGGTCCCCTGCAGCCTTACTATGGGCTCCAGAATCCTCTAGACATAGGAGTAAAAGTATGACCATGTGGTAAAAAAATGAGAGAGGAGCAAAGAATGTGTTTTAAAATTAAGTACACCTAACCTATTTATAAAAGAGTGGATTTTTAAACCAGACTATATGAAGTGGAATTTCAAATACTGTTACAGTGTGCTTCCTACCTTCACTGGGACCACTGCAGTCTGTACCATGTTCCGGAAGCGTCCAACTGATGGATCCACATCCTCTGCAAAAAGACATGAGGGAAGGATTAGTGTGGTATTCAACAGGGAGGTTAAGGGAACAGGGCTCACTACAAACAAAGCAATCACAACTCATATTAAAACAATAAAATACAGCTAACATGTCAAGTGTTTCTATGTGAGGGCACTGTGTTAAATCCTCACAACAAGCCTATGAGGTGAGCACAACTACAATCAACATTTTTTTTAATTTTTATTTTTTTTATATTTTTATTTTGATTTCAGAGAGGAAGGGAGAGGGGGAGAGATAGAAACATCAATGACGACAGAGAATCATTGATCGGCTGCATCCTACAAGACAGACCCGCTGCTGGGGATCTGAGACTGCAACCGGGCACGTACCCTTGACTGGAATCGAACCCGGGACCCTACAGTCCCCAGCTGATACTCTATCCACAATGTCAAACCACCTGGGGCTACAGTAAACATTGAATAGATAAGAAAACACCGCAGGCTAAGAGGAGTAAAGTGACCTTATGGAAGAGTAGAGGAGCCAGGATTTAGTCTAAGTAGCCAGAATAAGACTGAACCACTGTGCTGTGCTGCCTTCCCTGAGTTCTTTCTCATTCCATATACTACTTCCCTCTTTTGAGGGAGAAAGTAGAGTACATATCAGCGATTCCATGATAGTGATAAAACAATGACATGACAAGAGGTCACACATTACCTATCTTGGTAATGCCCACTCATTAGCAAATAACAGAATTAGGATTCAGATCCAGGGCTTCCAACTTTACTTGGCCCTTTGACCTGAACAACTGTATAAAATCAAGACTTTTACTGCCATGGCCGGTATGCTCAGTAGTTAGAGTATTGGTCTGCCTACTGAAGAGTCATGGGTTTGATTTCCCATCAAGGGCACAGATTTGGGTTGCAGGTTCCATCCCAGGCCTGGTCATGGTGCATGCGGGAGGCAATCAATCAATGTGTCTCACATCGATGTTTCTCTCTCTTTCTCCTTCCTTCCCTCCCTTCCACTCTCTCTAGAAATCAATGGGTGAGGAGTAACTACACAGACACACAGACACACACGGACTTTTACTAAAGGATCTGAAGCCCTCATCCAGGCAGAGTGGGAGAGCAGCTCCCTTTTCACAGCTTACACATGTTATTATACCCTATAAAGCTTCTAGCTTCATTCACTCTAGAGCAGCGGTTCTCAACCTGGGGGTCGAACGACCCTTTCACAGGGGTCGCCTAAGACCATTGGAAAATGCAGATATTTACATCACGATGTATAACAGTAGCAAAATTTCATGGTTGGGAGTCACCACCACATGAGGAACTGTATGCAAGGGTTGCGGCCTTAGGAAGGTTGAGAACCACTGTTCTAGAGGGAGAAAGAGATAAGACCAAGTAAGGGACATGTTTACAGTCAGTCCACTCTCTTGTGCCTCATTTATTGGACGGACATCAGACATGGAAATAAGAGCAAGATACTGTCCTGCTTTTAAAGAGTTCACAGCTGTAAAGCCAGACAGGCTACAACACACTGAAGGTGCTTCAAGACAGGTAGCAAAACTGTTCCGTAACACAGAGACACAACTGCGCTGGACCACCTCGAATGAACAGTTTTCTTGCTGAAGGTGTGCGGATGGCAACAGGCAGGCTGACTTGTTAGCATTACTAGAGAAAACTATTCCAAGTCCCCTTCATCTTAATGTAGTGACAGGAAAGGAATTATTTCCCTAATTGATGTTGTACATCTCATTTTAAATGCATTGAGGAAGTTTGCTATTTTAAAGATGAACAATCATATGAATTCCTTTGGAAAATAAAGATTCCCTATTTAATCTGAATAATTACACCTTGTTGATTTAAGTCTGACTTTTCACTTTAGGATGACTTTAAAGAATATGCCCTGGTATATTCATTGAATAATCTATCTTTGTTCAATGAATGAATGAATAAATGGCTTCCATATGGAAGAAAGAGGAAAGATAACCAGACTCAGGAAGGAGACGAGGTCTCTAAAAAAGGCACGCTTATCTTTCCTCACTCGCACAGGAGTCCTGTTCCAATCATCCATCCCTTCAGCAAGGAAAGCTGAACGCACAAGCTGAGGCGCACAGGCAACTGGAGCCTGACAGGAGTGGCTACTCGGGGGCGAGGGGCGGGGGGTACCTTGTGCGTGCACTAGGCCTGTAGAGGGAAGGGACTAAGCCTCTCTGGGGACCCTTTCCTGTGCTGGCTGAATGATGGCCAGGCCCTCTCCTCCTTTCCTCATTCTAGTCGTAGAGAATACACGTGTTCTAGGAGAGCTCTGCTCCTGAAAGATCTACCAATGAATTCACTACGAAGTCTACTTCTGGTATAGGAAAGGCCGCATAGGTAGAAGGCAGAAATTGTGGCAGATAATGATGGAGATAATAGCTAACATTTATCAAGAGCTTATTGAATCCCGAGCATTGATATGAAGTGTTTTTATCTATGTCAATCATTTATTCTCCCCACCAATCCTGTGAGGCCAGTAGTCTTTTAAGTCACTTGGCCAAGGTCATACAACTACTAAGAGGAGAGGTGGATTTCAAACACAGGCCCTCTGATTTCAGAGCCCATACTCTTTTTTTTTTTTAAATATATATATTATTGATTTTTTACAGAGAGGAAGGGAGAAGGATAGAGAGCTAGAAATATCGATGAGAAACATCGATCAGCTACCTCCTGCATGCCCCACACTGGAGATGTGCCTGCAACCAAGGCACATGCCCTTGACCGGAATCGAACCTGGGACCTTTCAGTCTGCAGGCCGACGCTCTATCCACTGAGCCAAACCGGTTTCGGCCAGAGCCCATACTCTTAACCTCTCTGCTATATTCTGCCTGAATACAACACCTTAATAAAGCTCTGGGGCAATAATTTTCCAGAAGAAAAACAAAGCAGATCAGACACTGAGTCCTCAGGGAGACTTAGTGTTTAGTCTGAGTCCTGAGGGAGACTTAGTGTTTAGTCCAGTAATTCCCATTATTGACTGTTCATCAATACAATAATAGCTTGTTTGAAGCTACAAATTTTTAGGCCCAACCTCTAGCAACTTACTCAATAGGTTCCAGGAACCAGAAATCAGTTTCCTAGATTGGTCATACAGCCCATGCCTAAACATTTCCCTCGGGCATTCAATACTTTTAGGAGTAATCCTTTCCATTTCACACACCATCAGAAAGTAAACTTGTCACTAGAATGAATGCCTCAATCTCTTTCAGAGAAATTCTTTTAATTCTTCTAAATATAAGGATTCATTATTGCTTTTTAAATATATATATATATTTTATTGATTTTTTTGCAGAGAGGAAGAGAGAGCGATAGAGTTAGAAACATCAATGAGAGAGAACCATCGGTTAGCTGCCTCCTGCACACCTTCTATTGGGGATACGCCCGTAACCAAAGTACATGCCCTTGACCGAAATCGAACCTGCGACCTTTCAGTCTGCAGGCCAACACTGCATCCACTGAGCCAAACTGGTTAAGGCTCATTGTGCTTTTTATGCTGAGCCAAATACTTACTACTCGCTAGCTCTGGTTTTGCCCACTGTTCCCTTGTTAAGGTTAGTTCTGCAAATATCCCACCACAGTGGCCATGCCTCCTCCAATCTGTTCTCCCTCGTGCATGGTTTCCTACATTCCCAGAATTCAGGGCAATGTTTTCCATATATATGAGTCTCCTCCACTTTCACGACTACATCACATATTTGATGGTTAGGGCCAGGCTTGTACTTAGTAACGTATATGAATGAGTTATGCTCAGAACATGACCAGTGGGGTCATTGTCCCCAATTCTTCTATTAATGC
This sequence comes from Lasiurus cinereus, assembly GCA_011751065.1. Lineage (NCBI taxonomy): Eukaryota > Metazoa > Chordata > Mammalia > Chiroptera > Vespertilionidae > Lasiurus > Lasiurus cinereus. Next base: position 330,785 of record JAAGEH010000030.1, on the reverse strand, counting down.
ATTCTTACACTGCACTTGATTAGTTTTCACATATTCCTACTGACTAAAACTACATTTTCTTCCTTCCCTTTTTTTTTTTTAATCCTTACCCAAGGATATTTTTCCATTTGTTTTTAGAGAGAATGGAAGAGAGAGGGAAAAACAGAGAGAAATATTGATGTGAGAGAAACATATCGATTGGTTGTCTCCTGCATGAGCCCTGACCAGAACCTGGGAGGAGCCTGCAACCGAGGTATGTGCCCTTGATCTTAATCAAACCTGGGACCCTTGGGTTCACATAAAACTGCATTTTCAATGAACTAAAATAAAATCCCTTTTTTTTTTCCCTCATGCTGGAGCAGACCATTTCCATTTAAATAATTGATACTTTGAACCTAAAAGGACTTGAAAGTGATTCTCACTGCATTTTACTTTGGAAATTAAAAGCAACTTGTTAGTCTGGGATCCTTTTTCCTTCTATTCATTGAGATTTATTACAAACAAGTGGTTTTTTTTTTAATCCCAATTTCATCTTCACTGTGTAACTGTATCTCCCAGCTCTGTCATCCATCTACCAGAGTACTTAAGATACAACATAGGTCCAATAAATAAAGGTTGAATGGTGGAACAAATTGGTCAAGTTAGTGGCCTTCCCATAATACAATGCTCTTATCTTACTGATATTTTCACACAAACTATAAATTACTTCCTTCCAGAGAGGCAAGTCTTCAATACAGTTAACAGTAGCAGCAGAAGGTTCTCCAATCTTAGAGTTCCACTCATATACACAGAACCCCATAAAGACAATAACGTTCTGCTTTGAAGTTAAGACAGAAAACATTTATGCTTAACTAAAACCTCTACTTATGATATAGACATTCTGGATCAGCAGAGAATTACAGCCTTGCTCTGTATACTGAATTAAATGGACTCTCCCGTTAGCTATTTCTTCCACAGAGCAAATGAATAATCCCTGAGTTTTTGAGAGCAGTCTACCAATGAACTGTAAAAACTAGCTCTCGAGAGGAAACCAAGATGGCAGGATAGGTGAACATCTACACTGCTGCCTTGCACAACAATTTCAAAACTACAGCTAAAAGACAGAACAGACATCATCCAGAACCACAGGAAAGCTGGCTGAGTGGAAATTCTACAACTAGAAGGAAAGATGAGCTCACGGAGACTCAAAGGAGCTGCAAAAAGCTGAGATATGCGCCTAGAGAGGACAGGCAGTGGAGTGCCTGGCTGGCTTCCTCTAGCGGGAGGGAGATGAAACTTCTAACTGCATTGAACCCCAGTTCCAACTGCAGTGAACCCCAATTTCAGGCGAGACTCATATGGGGGGAGTCTGGACTGTCGTGAAAAGCGAGGAGTGCACGGAAACTTAGGGGGGCCGCGAAAGGCAGAGGTCTGGAGGCGCACAAGCGCAAGTGCATGCAGAGAGAGCTGCAGCAATTACCGAGGGACACTGAGACCCAGGGGCCGCATAGGACAGGGCTGACTGGAAGCCAAGGCTGTCTGCTCAGCCCTGAGACTCTGCCCCATCCAAGCTGAACACAGAGGCTGTTGCAATTTTGCAAGTCTTGTATCAAAAGGCTGACTCCAGCACAGAAGTTCTCCTGGTGAAGACACAGCTGATCCTCACAACCAACTGGCCTGGAGGTCAATTCCCCCCCAGTGATACCAACAACAATCAAGACTTAACTACAGCAAGGCTTGCACACAATCCACAAAGGGGTGCACCAAGAGAGTCCACCTCAGGTAACTGGGGAGGCAGAGCTACTGGGATACCTAGCACACAAAGCTACTTTATTAACTCAGAGAAGCAGCGAAAATGTGGACACAATGGAACAGATCACAAACAAAAGAAATGGAGGAAAACAAACAACTGGATATAGAGCTCAAAATCACAGTTAAAAGGTTTTTCAAGAATTTCCTAGAAAAAGCCGATAAATTTAGCGAGACCCTTGAGGATATGGAAAAGGACCAACTAGAGATGAAAAAGGACCAACTAGAAATTAAACATACACTGACTGAAATAAAAAATATTATACAGAGACCTAACAGCAGATTAGAGGAATATAAGAATAAGTCAAAGATTTGAAATACAAAGAAGCAGAAAACACTCAACTGGAAAAGCAAAAAGAAAAAAGAATCCAAAAATATGAAGATAGTGTAAGGAGCCTCTGGGACAACTTCAAGCATACCAACATCAGAATTATGGGGGTACCAGAAGGAGAGAGAGAGCAAGATACTGAAAACCTACTTGAAGAAATAATGACTGAAAACTTCCCCCACCTGGTGAAAGAAATAGATTCACAAGTCCAGGAAGTGCACAGAACCCCAAACAAAAGGAATCCAAAGAGGACCACACCAAGACACATCATAATTAAAATACCAAGAGCAAAAGACAGAGACAATATTAAAAGCAACAAGAGAAAAACAGTTAATTACTACAAGGGAGCACCCGTACGATTGTCAGCTGATTTCCCAACAGAAACTATGCAGGTCAGACAGGAGTGGCAAGAAATATTCAAAGTGATGAATAGCAAGAACCTACAACCAAGATTACTCTACCTAGCAAAGCTGACATTCAGAATTGAAGGTCAGATAAAGAGCTTTACAGATAAGAAAAAACTAAAGAAATTCATCAACACCAAACCAGTATTATATGAAATGCTGAAAGGTACTCTTTAAGAAGAGGAAGAAGAAAAAGGTAAAGATAAAAATTATGAACAACAAATACATATCTATCAGAAGTGAATCTAAAAATCAAGTGAATTGAAAATCTGATTAACAGAATAAACTGGTGAATATAATAGAATCAGAGGCATAGAAAGGGAGTAGACTGACATTTCTCAGGGGGAAAAGGGTGAGGGGGTGCAGGGAGAGACTGGACAAAAATCATACATCTATGGATGAGGACAATGAGGGGAGGAGGTAAGGCCAGAGGGAGAGGTGGGAGCCAGATGGAGGGGAGTTATGGGGGGAAAAAAGAGTAACAATTGTAATAATCTGAACAATAAAGATTTATCAAATAAAATAAATAAATACATACATACATACATACTAGCTCTCCTTAATATAGCACCTGATATTCTAAACCTTGGAAACATTACAACTGAGATATAGGTTGTGTACACTATTCTCTGAGACCACAGCTTTTTCATCAAAAGAAACTAGAAAGACACCTCACCTGGGTTGATGATCTCATCATCCTCACTGAAAGTCACCCGTGAATTCTTCCTCTTCCTCTTTGGTCTCTGAATATCCAGATTCCCCTCCTCAATTGTGAGGGTGGAAATCCGCTTGTTGTGGGCAGTGTTGAACTCTGTCAGGTTCTAGACCAGGGTTCACACAGGAAAAGGCAAAGGTCAGTACACACAAAATTTGAACAGACTATCTTACTAAATGAAGGGCAGAAAGGTATTAGGGGCTAACCTTGACTTCCCCAGGCAGACAAGATTCTCCTCTGTATTCAGAAAGAACTCATTACTATCCCCAGATTGCTAATATTTGTAAGTCACCTTTGACAGAATGGGCCCCCTTTGACTAGTGGGGCAGTGATATGCAAAAGGAGGTGAGGCCCTTGAGCTGAAAACAGATCATCTGTACGAACATTTTTGAGTTGAGATTTTTTTTTTTTATTGACTTCAAAGAGGAAGGGAAAGGGAGAGAAAGAGAACATAATGAGAGAGAATCATTGATTGGCTGCTTCCTGCATGCTCCACACTGGGGATCAAGCCCGCAACCTGGGCATGTGCCCTGACCAGGAATGGATCTGTGACCTCCTGGATCATAGGTTGATGCTCAACCACTGAGCCACACTGGCCAGATGAGATCTGCTTGTTTTTAAGAATGGTTATCATGTCTTTATGCCGAGATTTTAAAAAATGTAACTGGAAGGAACTCCAATAATTCTTTAAAGTAACGAAACAGAGATGAGAAAGGAATGGCAGCTTTCTTCCCAGTAACTCTCTTTGAGAACTCATAAGGACATTGTCAGTGCACTTAACATTTGGCATTAATATTTTGTCACTCCCCATTCCTGTGTACGGTCCCATTTCTATTTGTAAGCATCCATCCATCTCAATGATTAACTTGGCCTCAGCACTGCTGCCTGCCTCTTCCCAATCCTCTGGACTTATTCCAATCTGCACTGCGGTTTGAGATATTCAAAATATCTTGAGAATAAAGACCCAGAGAGGACCTCACATACAAATTTAAAACACAGGAAAGCATGGAAGAAGTCTGGAGGAGAAATGGGTAAGAGTGACCACCATCAAGGCCTCTGGCTATGAGGCTACTTCTTTAGAACAAAATAACTTCTAAATTTTAAAATTTCCCTGGTGCTTTCCTTCCTAAGGGCTGGGACACTGCCTTAGTGTAACTAGAATAGTAAGTGCATGTGGGTGGTTAAGGATATGCTTACATATGGTCTACCTAAATAGACCAGTCACACCAGTGCAGTGATTGACATGTAAAGGATGACAGCCACATCATATTGGGGTCAACCTCCAGAAAAGGAAAACTTTAGCACTTAGATAAAATATTGTAAAATTCATAGCCTTCAGAGTGGTCAGGCCCATAAGAACAAACCCGTCTAGCTCTATTCAGAAGATTCCTGGGCTAGTTGGACAATATTAAGAAAGCAATGTAAAGAATGAAAGCTTCAGTGTAAGTCAGTGCTGTCCAATAGAACTTTCTGAATCATGAAAATATTCTCTATTTGTGCCCTTCAACATGGAAGTCACTAGCCACATGTGACTACTGAGTATTTGAAATGTGGTTAATAGCCACCACATTTGATAGTGCAGTTCTAGAAAAATTTAACTCCCAGCCTTGGCTTCTAACATCCAGTGAAGTTGCATAGACAACCATGAGAGTCTATTGGCAAGAGACCAGTTTCCTCGTTACCCCTCGTCATACATAACCAAAGCACACAATGTAGCTCTCCAAAGTGTGTCACAGTTGACCACCTTATAACTGACAAAGTGGCAAAGGCCCATCACTGGGCTCAAGAAAACCTCCCGCGGCTAAGTCTTTGGCATTTCAAGCTACACAGACAGCTACCTAATGGAAAACTAGAGTCCCAAAAGACAAAATAATGACAGAGACGTGGAATTACATCAAGTTCGGTTTCCTCCTCTGGAAGCCCCAGTAAGCCCTTGAGTTCATCATCCTCTCCACCCATCTTCTCATCTCCTTTCACAGCCGATGGCAATGTCTGAGGCTTCTCACGTAGAGTGTATGCCCTTGTGGATGCGCCAAATGAGACTGTGGAATCGATGGGAATTTGCTGAGGCTTGTGAGGTTCCAACCGAATGTGACCCAAGAAAGTGCCGTGTGCTGGGAATAACCAAATCAAAAATGTAAGAGAAAAAAACCAACCTGAGTTGTAGGAGAGCAGCTCCTCCCAGCATTATCAGTTCTGCTTTTTAAAATAAAAATGACACTGAGTCCACTTTGCATCCCTTGTCATGGGTCACAATGAAAAGGAAAACTTCACTGGGTCTTGAATCTCTTCAGTGGAATTCTTACACATCTTCAGACCTGCTGTTAACCCAGATAACAAATACCACTGCTTGCTCTCTGCTGCCAGACAGGCTTGGCTCCATTCTGGGTCCAGCAGGAATGGCTCCGACCCAGCAATAACCATGCCACCCAAGGCAGGAGACAGGCATCGCTGTGGTCTGACCTCTCCAGCCCCAAGTCTAAGGAATATAGGCCCTGGTGGCAGTTATGCTTGGGTTTTCCCCACAACAGGAAAGGAGGTTGGCTGAAACAGGTGCAATATCAATACCAAGGCAAGCCAAAATCCTACTGCTGAGTCTGAATATTTTTCTGCATGTTATAAAATGGACAGAAAATATGAGATAAATTTGCAAGTAAGTACTTGTGAGATAAGGCTTTCCAAAACCATTATGTCAGCAGACTGGGGTGGGGTATGTGTTGGAAAAGTGGGGAAGGAGAACATGGTCAGCCCAGGAAGCAGGATCCTTTACATTTTACATTGTATTTATATATGGGAAAAGTGAAAAAGGCTCTATGTAGTTAAGTCTCAACTGCATTTCTGGGATTATCTTTGGCAAAGTTGAAAATCTTAGTTGGAGTATATTCACAAAATTAAAATTTATAGTAGCTAGTCAAAGCAGAATGTAACTGGGATAAAGAACCTTTTATAAAAAATTAAATATTGCTCAAAACAAGTATTGTTGTTATTGTCTTGCACCACTACTCTATTACATTAATGGAGTAACCACAGCTTCTGCCTAATTGGACCACAATTTATCATGGTCCTATAAACACTTAGATACCCATAATCCCTAGCTCCTGAATGTTTTTGTTGAAGTTGTTCTCTATATATACCAGGTGCCTCCTCCAGGACAGTCCTCCCCAAAACCCTCTTCTCTCTCCAGTCATCATTCAGGAAAATAGGCGTTATCACAGGAGTCGAGAAGAGTTGATTTAAAATCAAATGTAAACTTCTTCCTTGATGAATAATAAAACACAATTTTGCAACTGAAGAACTTAAAGAGAACTTTCACATTGCCCAAAAAGAAATGTGTGAGACAGAATGGGATGTGAGTTACTTACTACTATTGAGATCTATTAGAAAAACCCTCTTCAGATGCTTGTGGTAGACCAAGGCAGCGTGGACCCGAGAGCAAGACTGGTGGTCAATGGTAAAGTCACACAGATCAGGGTTTCTCCCAAATAAGTAATATTTCTTCTCATCAATAATCAGTTTCTAAATAAACATTAAATTAAATGTTACTTAAACAGTCTCAACAGGGTTAAGCAAAAATTCTTCTAATCAAATAAGTAGACGATCTTGAATAGGAAAATCTCTTGCCACAATGAAAAAAAAAATTTCCTATTATTCTTTAAGATAAAGAGCTCAGAATAACTTACTAACATGTTGAGGGATAGATGACAATATCCTCAAATGTAGTGGTCAAATGTTTAGTGTTGATATGAAAAGAAGTTTTCCTACTAGTTCTATTACGTAAAAGTGACCTGCAAAAGTGATTGTCTTCTGTCCACTGGAAATTTAAGATTTCAACGGATAGTAATTTTAGGTCAAGCAAGAAATAAGAACACGCCAAAACTGGTTTGGCTCAGTGGATAGAGCGTTGGCCTGCGGACTGAGAGGTCCCAGGTTCAATTCCGGTCAAGGGCATGTACCTTGGTTGTGGGTACATACCCAGTGGGGGCATGCAGGAGGCGGCTGATTGATGTCTCTCTCTCTCTCTCATCGATGTTTTAACTCTCCATCCCTCTCCCTTCCTCTCTGTAAAAAATCAATAAAATATATTTGGGGAAAAAAAAAGAACACAAAGCATGTTTATAAAGTCATGACTGCTTTTCAGAAATATAACCAAAGGAAGATTATCAATTGATTAGGAAAGGGGTTATAAATACCTTTTTATATTCAAATCATGCTATCATAGCCCCAACATACGTTTGAAATACTCTGAGCTGAATTCAGCTTTATGAGAAACTCACAACACTGTCCTTATTTTTCTTTTAATCCTGGGTTAGTAAACCCTGACATAGCCTGGTTGTAAATTGAGCTGTCAAAGATAAAAAGGACTCTAGATAAATTTTTACTAACACTTCTTCTAGTTTTAAAAGTCTACATTTTGACCATTTTAAAGAATAACCCTTTCAAGGTTTCATTAAGCTCTAGTTCACATTTCACATGACATTCCTTCTAAAATCCCTGAGAGAAGACAACACAAAGCTGAACAGAGAAGCATAGTCAAGTTAGTATGGTTCCAGGCTAGGAATCAAGGTTTATATTTCATTCCTGGGTATGCCATTAAACTCACAGAGGGCTACTATTCTCCCTTAGCCTTTAGTGTTCCCTTTACAAGACCAGAAATATACCTCATGCACTGATAACAGGAACAGCCATTGGGTATTTATGTGCCACACACAATGGTATATGTTTTATGCTGTCATTTCACCCTCACAACCACTCTATGTGGTGGGTACATACTATTATTCCTATTTTTACAAATGACAAAACTGAGGCATAAAGAAATTAACACATTCAAGTTCACACAGCCAGATATTTAAAAGCTAAATTAGAAATTCAGAGAGGCAGAAAATTTGTCTGACTCAGAATCTAAGCTCTTTTAACCATATTATATATTTTCTCCACTCTACCTGTATCAGAGAATGCGCTATATGGCAAGGAACACTTTAATGAATGAACAATTATGGGCCACACTTTTAATTTTTTTTTTAAACAATCACTTACCCAGTTTCTTTCAAGCTTAGCCTTAAGGCTCAAAATTAGTTCAAGCTAGTCTAGGTATGTAAGTCACTGCTGGGAAATCCTGCCACAGTGACCATCTGCTACTGGCATGGCTTGTTCCAGACCCATACTATACTGCTAGGCAGTATCAAGATTGAACAGCCTGACAGCTCAATAAGACGATCATCCCCAGGTCTGCCTAAACTCAAATTTTAAGATTTGAGTTAAATATAAGGCATTGCTTTAAAATTGAGTTTTTAAGTTTCAACATCTTATTCTCTAGGTAATATCTGCGCAGGTTGAATCTACTGCATTTCTCATTCATATTTAGATGCACCCAGATTATGCCCTCACAAACTTAAATTTGCTAACCACAGGGCGCATTGGATAGTTTCAAGGAAACAGTATATAAGACCACCAGATCTTGAGTTCTAATTATACCACTGACCAAATTTCTATGTTCCTAAAGTGCCAAACACATACCAGAGATCTAGGTATTTAGAGGGTAAGAGGGAGTGAAAAGTCCTCCAAATTAAATATATACATTCATTATTAAAGGCATCTCAATTACAGAAACATAAAAATGTAGCAGGAAAATATAATATGCCTTAGAATTAAGGAAATTTGTTAACTTCTGGACAATGTGCTTGTTCTGTCCAAGTAAATAAAATAATGTATTGGTCTTTCAATAATCACCAAAGCCACAATTTCTTGACTAGCTATGGCTGATACCATTATCCAGTTGTGCCACTGAGTTATAACTCAGAGTGTGTCTCTACACACTGGGCTAAAAAGACTCACGGCTTTTGTTTTAATATTGCACTTCTTAAACCCAGCTATCACAACACATCGCCAGCCTCTGACACAAGGCTAGGACATAGATAGCTCGGCTAGTATCAAGTGCTGTCTAAATCTTTAAAAATAAGCACATAAATCTGTTCCTCTCAGAAACAACACAGTGATGTCTAAAGACTGCAACTTGACAATTGTATGGCAACTCAGCACACCTAAGAGCAATGAAAGACAGAGAACATTATCAGTTAACAGAAATCAGTAATCAGAGGAATGTCTGACAACTAACAGCACTTTAAAAATATAAATTATTTCACAAAGGAATATGATATAATCACCAAAGCTAGGCCTCCTTTCTGTTTCTTCTTGTTGCAAACTGAAGATTTAAGCTCCATTTCTTGGTAAATAAATGGTGCCATAAGGATTAAAAGTAAAATAAAATCTCACACAACTTAATACCTAATCAAAATTTGTTATCTTTAAGTTCTATGTGGTGTTCATTCTAGAGCAGTTCTCAACCTTTCTAATGCCGCGGCGACCCTTTAATACAGTTCCTCATGTTGTGGTGACTCCCAACCAAACAAATTTTTTTTCAATGCTACTTCATAACTGTAATTTTGCTACTGTTATGAATCGTAATGTAAATATCTGTGTTTCCTGATGGTCTTAGGCGACCCTGCTAGTGGTTCTCAACCTGTGGGTTGCAACCCAGAGGTTGAGAAGCACTGCTGTAGAGCCTAAGACCATCATATTTACATTATGATTCATAACAGTAGCAAAATTAGTTATGAAGTAGCAACGAAAAAAATTTTATGGTTGGGGGTCACCACAACATAAGGAATTGTATTAAAGGGTCGTGGCATTAGAAAGGTTGAGAACCACTGTTCTAGAGACTTGTAGAAAATCTGGAATTCTACTAAACTTTTCCTTTATAGAGCTTATTTCAGGTAATTTTTTATTTAGTGCCTTTCCCACCAGATTCCTTTGAGGATCAGAACCATACTTGTTTTGTCCACTGCTGTAGTCCCTATACCGAGCACAATGACTAGAACATAGTAAGCACTCAATGTTTTGAGTAGTAAATGAATGAATTTTATCACCATTCCATTCTCTTCTTTGATGGGCTCAGGCCTGAATAGCATAAAAGCAACTTAAAAGCTAAACTCAATCTATGTCATTCACTCTCTTCCTCAATTACTAGAGGTCCGCTGCATGAAATTCCTGCATGGGAGGGGGCGGTGGGGAAGGCCTTCAGCCTGACCTGCACCCTCTCACAATCTGGAACTGCTGGCTTCTAACTGCTTGCCTGCTTGCCTGCTCACCCCTAACCACTTGCCTACCTGCTTGATTGCCCCTAACCACCCCTGCCTTGACCTTCACTGTGGCAGCCTCATCTGGGAACACTGTTCGGCTGTTCAGTCTAATTAGCATATTATGCTTTTATTATTATAGATTGCAATCTTACATCTTCCACACAACTCCATGTACTCAGAGAGAGAGAGAGAGAGAGAGAGAGAATTTACCATATTAAAGGGCTTCCAGTTTGATTAGGGCTCATAGGCCTATGATCTATTAAAATCCTCCATTTAGGTGAGAAAAGTAAAAAAACACACACACACACAAAAACTGAGTGCTGTGGGAGATAAGAGGTTTGGATGTGTTATATCACCATATGCTTTTAATAGAAAAAAAAGCAGGATGAACGAAACTAGCACCAGAAAACAAAGCACAGCAGAAAGGGTGGAAAAGTGAGTCACTGGCAAAAATCTTTAATGTGATGGGAAAAAAGGGAAGACATGTATTTCTGTACCTCAATTAGCTTGTCTCCTTTGACTACATCCAGATGTAATCCAGGTGGGGGTTTACCTGCCCTGAAAAATAAGAAGTAAAAAGCATTTTCAGAATGAGTTCATAATGCCATTTACAATTATTGTCCCATTCAACACTGCAGCTCTCCTACCAGCCTATAATTAGCTCATGTTCAAGCAGAAATGTCATCTACTTCACTGTTATTACAGCTCCTTTCTAAGTTTGACACTTTCTTCCCCAGTGATTCAATTGCTCTATAACAGATTTTAATGGATTTATATTTAGAGCAGCACCAAAGAAACTTGTACTTTAACACTGATTATCTACCCTTGAAAGAAAACAGCATAGAGAGTGCAAGTACCATATAGCTGGAGTAGTCTGATTCTTTGAGTTTGGATCTAAGCTTTGTAATTACTGCAAATAACATATAAAGGTTGAGTACATCGTTGGTGTTTTGTGCTGATCCAAGATTAGTCTCAACACAAAATAAACAGAGCTCTGAACTCTGAGACCAAATCGGAGGTACACAATTAGGGAGTTAGGGCAATCCAATACCATGCCTATGAAACCAGGTACCAATAAATACAAGACATGTTTCCTACCCTTGAACAGGTCTATCTAAAATGGCTTGTATAGGGCACTTTTCTCTATATTTCTATCACCACAGCATTCAAGAGGGATACATGTCAAAGCACCTAACACAGCTGGTGCATACAGGACTGAAGAAATGGTAGGTGATATGTCTCTTCTAGCTATAAGTTTACTATCCTGATCCAACATCTGAAATCACTGTAGCAGGGAACCAAAAGGGACATAAAATTTGTAGACGGAAGCAACCGGGTGTTACAAAATGCAAAGGAACTCAGAAAACAGGCGCCCATTCACTTGCTTCCTGTGTTTGCTCCTTTGAAGTTTGAAAAAAAAAGAAGAAAAAGAACTGTTTTGCCAGAGTCCTTTTGCATATTTGCATGAAAATAATGTACCTGTCCATCTAATTGGAAGAGCAACACAGTCATCTCACAATCCTGCCCCAACTCCTTCCTCTATGGCGGTTGCTGAACACAGTGCATTGGAAAAAGCCTTTTTGTCTGAGGAACAGGAAAAGCCAACGTTACATCCAAAACATGCTTTCTGAACTCCTACCATGTGCCTGGCGAAGGCCTAGGAGCTGGTGATATAAAGGATGCATCAGACTCCTGGCCCTGGAAGACCTCAACATAGCGGGAGGCAGAGAAGAATAACACTATTAATACGCTGGCGGGTTACTGCTGAAATAGCTCACACTCGAGGCAATTCATAATTATCCATCCTTGTACTCTACTCAAAGGCTAAGTTAAATTATTCTAACATTCCCAAGAACTTGAGAAAGGATGAAAGGGGTTCCTTCCAACAAAATTGCGGCGCCGGTCGCTGGGCATGCAGGGCTTGGTCAGAGCCGTGCCTGCCCCCGGGGAGCTCCCCGTCTGCGGGAGGACAAGGGCTGGACCAGGGGTGCAGCACGACACAGGCACACGGGGCTCTGGGGTGGGGCTGGTCCGGGAAGCTGGCTCGTGCGCGTTCGGGACAGAGAGCAGGCGGGCAGGACGGTGCTCCACGGAGCCCCAGATTCAGCCAGGAGTTGAGGTAAGTTCAGGGCCACGGTCCCCCAAAACGCCCAGGCAACCGGCTGCCTGCAGGAGGGGCTCTGTAAGCGAGCGCCTCAGAGCCCCCAACTCTGGGTTCCTCCGTGCCTGGGCCTGGGCTCCCGGTTCCTCCACACGCTGCCCGGCCCGACGAAACTGTTCTCCCTCAATCAGTCCCGAAACGTCTAAACCGTTCGGCCCGCTGGGAGAAACGAGCCGCCCGGCCGGCCCAGGCCAGCCCAGGCCACTCCAGCCCGGGTCTCCTCGCCACTCACCAAGTCGGGCAGTCGAACAGTGGGAGGCTGGAGCCGGAATTCGTGGCTGCCGCCATCTTGCGTCTCCCCCGCCCATTTGGCGGGCCCGAAGCACGCCGGGAAACTGGAAGACTCTGAAGGGAGCAGCGGCATCCCAGTGGCCTGTGCGCGCGCGCGCGCGCCGACGCGCACACGCACGCACGCACGCACGCACGCACGCAGACAGGGAGCGCTTCTAGTGGCGGTGGGAACCGGGAGGTAATTTTGAGGTGTTTGTGTGTCCGCGTCTCCGAAGACGGGGGGTTTCCCCTGGCTGGGAGGTGTCTGAAGAAAAGGCGCTTGTAAGGGGAGGGGTCGGCCCCCCGCACGCCCCTCTGCAAACACGGCTGGACTCTCGAATCTGTGACCCCTTCCTTGCCGCAGGCTTGCCCCCCGATCCGGAGAGGAATTAGAGCTCAGCGCGTAGAAATGACAGCCATCCCTCCCTCATGCTGGTTCTCTTGCAGCCCTTCTCTGCGGTTGCACGCTCCCTTCCTCTTCCCAACCCAAACCGGAACCCTGTGGACTTAATGCATATTACCTGGGAATCTGCTTTAGGGGGTCACCTAGTCTTATTTATGAGAAGTCCGGACATGCTGGGCCAAGAAGGATCCCATCAGAGGCAGACATCCGCGTCGTCAGGGGTGAATCGGGTGGTGGCCCCTTCGGGATTTTGGTCCTGGCGGCTGAGCCATGAAAGGAAGCATTAGGATTCCAGGCCTGCCCTCGGCCGGCAGCCGAAAGAGACCATCAGCAGCTCCCAGCTGTGATCGCTGTGTGTGTGTTAGGTGCCTACTTCTCTGGGCAAGTATATATTTTATGTGGGTCACCTCATTTAATCTTCACAACACTTTTTTTTAATCTTTTTTAAAAAATGTACTTTTCATTTTTTTACAGACAGGAAGGGAGAGGGATAGAGTCAGAAACATGGGTGAGAGAGAGACATCGATCGGCCGCCTCCTGCACGCCCCCTACTGGGGATGTGCGCCCTTGACCGGAATCGAACCTGGGACCTTTCAGTCAGCAGGCTGACGCTCTATCCACTGAGCCACACCGGTTTGGGCCTTCACAACACTCTGGGGGTAGGTATGGTCCCTGAACGCTCAGACAGATTGAGTTGCCCAGCCTCCCTAGAAAGAGGGGTGAGTGGGATTCAAACCTAAATCTGTATGATGCCCTGAACTTCAACTCCTGAATCTGTATGATGCCCAAGGCGCTTTCATCACCGTTGTCTCACAATTAGATGTTGATATATTATCATGCAAATGATGCCCAACACTTTTTCACTTTTGTAGAAAGTTTAGGTTATCTAACCTGTTGTGTGTTTTTTTTTTAATATATTTTATTGATTTTTTACAGAGAGGAAGGGAGAGGGAAAGTCAGAAACATCGATGAGAGAGAGACATCAATCAGCCGCCTCCTGCACGCCCCACACTGGAGATGTGCCTGCAAGCAAGGTACATGCTCCCGACCGGAATCGAACCTGGGACCCTCCAGTCTGCAGGCCGACGCTCTATCCACTGAGCCAAACCGGTCTTGGCTGTTTTTTTTTTTTTTTACAGGAAACTAATTGAAAATTGTTCACCCAGAAAGAGGCACTGAACATTATTTCTTTTCTTGATTTCTTTGCTACTGGTCCTCTAGATTTTAAATTGAACATCAGCCCGTCCAAAGATTTTGTCCTTAATGACATCTCCAGGAATCAAGATTTAATTGCAACATGATACTAACTTGGATTTTGAAATGATCAACTCTTAGGCAGGTAGGAGAATCACTTTCCTCTGGCTTTCAAAAGCACAATAAATTTATCCAGCAAGGATGTTAATTGATCAGAAGACTTATCTGCTGACCTGTGTATAGCCTTCTTCTCAGTCTTGATTCCAAAGACTAGGCTGATGAGGGAAATACAAATTCTAAACTTGGTTTCAAGAAAAGAGGCTAACTCATTTTAAAAAAATAATTTTTTTAAATTGATTTCAAAGAAGAGAGAGGGAAAGAGATAGAAACATCAATGATGAGAATCATTGATTGGCTGCCTCCTGCACTAGGGATTGAGCCCACAACTGGGATATACCCTGACCAGGAATAGAACCATGACCTCCAGGTTCATAGGTCAACGCTCAACCACTGGGCCATGCTAGCCTGGCTAACTTTTCTTTTGAGCACAAAGACATGATTCCTGAGAAGGAATTAAATAGTCTCAAAAGTGTTTTTAGTGTAACAGAACACAACACGTTCATTTTAATCTACAGATTGTGCAGGCCTTTGGGGTTGCATGCCCCTTTCAGGCATGAGGTGCTGTAGAAACCATTTTTAGCTTTGAGTGACCTGATAGCATCTATGTCAACTTTTCCTTTCAATTTCTCAGCTTTTGTGTGTGGTCCATTATTTAACCCCTTCTATTGCTGACTATACACCCAAGAAAGCTAAAGTTATATTCTAACCCTTGTAAGTCTTTACTCCTTGGTTATGTTCCTTGCTTTCCACTAGCATGTGATGTGATGGCACCTTATACTTACCTAGGCCTTATAAAGCAAAACGTTCTTTGCTTAGACACCAGTGATGTCAGTATAGATCAGTGAATTGGAGGGCAACAGTCTAGACCCTTAATTTTTTGAAATGGGAAGACTGATAGACTCACTGCTTTGGATTTTGATATCTCAACGAAGACAGATTAATTTCTTAGACACTGAGGCTTCCTTAGACTCGAATCTAAAGACATTAGCATATTGATGTTAGAAAACTGTCTTAAAAACAAAGCGTGATATATACAGTAGATAGTCTAAGCAGGCGGCTTCATTTATCAGGGTGGTTAATGAAAAGTTCACAAGGTACTGATAAAAGACATTCATGAAAAACTGGGTAGAAACTGCCACTATTCTAGATTTTAAGAGAAAGCTTCATGAAAGAGGTGATGAGTAGGACAGTTTGTATTAGTGATGCCTGGAGACAATGTCTAGAATCTGAAGATGTATTGAAATCTAAGATCAAATCCTGGTTCCATCACTCCTAAATGGTGTGACCATGCACAGGTTACTTACTATGCCTCTTTTTCCTAATCCATACAAAGAGGACAAGAACACATATCTCTTAGTTGATTTTGGGATATGAGATAATAAATATGTAAAACATTTAACATTTAGCATTGTAAATTGCTGGAAGCAAGAGTTCAGAAATTGCCCTACAAATGACCATTCACATGTAGAGAGCACTTCCTTAAGCCTTTTTGAGTTGTTCAAACATCATATCATGGACCAGGAAAAAAAATTATAGAAATGGCTTTTATTTTACCAAATAGATAGATTTTAAAATGAAGACTGACATCTAATATCACCACTTTTTCATTTTTATAATCTTGAAATATCCTTTTTAAAAAGTGAAAGGAAGGGAAAAAAAAATAAGTTGAAAGATCATTCATTAGCTCAACCTCAAAGATGGTACTTTGAAAAGCCTGCTATATCATTTCTCTCATTTTTCCATGGATTAGTAAAAGCTTGGTCCTTAATCACAGTCCAACATTAAAAACTATTATTTCAAGTTTATATTTAAAAGTTAAGTGCTGTCCAGGCCAGTGTGGCTCAGTTGGTTGGGCATTGTCCCATGCACCAAAAAGTCTCTGGTTTGATTCCTAGTTAGGACATATACCAGTAAGAGGTATGCGGGAGGCAGCTTATTCAAGTTTTTCTCTCACATCAATGTTTCTTTATCTTCCTTCCCCTCTCTCTAAAATCAAAAACATATTTTTAAAAAAGAAAAAAAATAATAAAAATTAAATGCCAAATTGTCAATCAAATTTCATGTTAGATAAGTATTTAAAATGAACTATTCAATTGGCTTAAAAGTAGGTTGGGAATCAGCCGAGACCGGTTTGGCTCAGTGGATAGAGTGTTGACCTGTGGACTGAAAGGTCCCGGGTTTGATTCAGGTCGGGGGCATGTACCTTGCTTGCGGGCACGTCTCCAGTGGGGGGTGTGCAGGAGGTGGCTGATCGATGTCTCTCTCTCATCGATGTTTCTGACTTTCTATCCCTCTCCCTTCCTTTCTGTGAAAAATCAATAACATATATTAAAAAAATGTTTAAAAGTAGGTTGGGAATCAAAACCTTTCAAATTCCTTGTTAAGTGTAGATTTTAAAGTAGTTGTATTTCATAGCACTGGAAGGCAATACTGAAAAATTCTTTGAAACCTAGGGATACAATAACCTGCTTAGAAAAGCCAGAAGAAAGCAGGTGATGCTTAGCCCTAGGAAACAGGAGAGACTGAAATCTGAACTGGATTCTGGTCTGCATTTAATGACCAAAAGCAAATGCTTCATTCCCAAGACTGAGGACAGCGTCTGAAAAGAAGACAAAACTGAATGGAAGAGACTCAGGGTATTTTACTTTGCATTGACTAAGCAAAAATTTCATTTTGATAATTTTGCCCAATGGTAAGAGAGTATAGCACCACCCCTTAGCAAAACAAGACAAACCTATCCTGAAAGCATCAGTCTTGCAGCTGGAAGTTATTGTTCTGGTATATTTCCAGAGAAAGTGGCCAGCCTGACATTTCTACCTTACCATACATAGTACTACAGTTTTAATTCACTTGAACAGGGAACGCCTGATCTGACCAGTACTTCTAAAACATTACATCAAGGAAGGAGATAAGAGGAAAAGGAAAGGCCTACAGAGACAAACAAAATTTGCATGTTCAGACCAAACTTCTATGATCCCTATAATCAGAGAATTTCACAGAAGAGAGCTGTTGAGAAAACTTGGGGTTCTATAGGCTAAATGACTTGTCTAAATACCTACAGCAAGTTAATGGCAGAGCTGAGATTCTCCAGGCTTCAGTATCCCAGTCAAGTTTTTGACCTCCAGACCAATGGTTCTCATGAATTATCTGGAGCTTTTAAAAGTCCCAAACTAACAAAATTAGAATCTTGCAGCAGAGGCACCCAGGTATCAGTAATTTTTAGTTTCTAATGTGAAGCCATGGTTGAGAACAATTGTCCTAGACCATGGTGCCCTTAAATGATGAATAAAACATAGGTAAGGTTAAGGCATCTATAAATAAATAGGTTTTCAGGACCATCTAGCAGGACTTCTTGGTAACTGCTACAAATTTCAGGCCATGCAAATTCTAGGCCAAGAATTCTAGGCCATTCCAATTCTATTTGCTACCTATGGCCACTATTACCACCACCCCTGGATTATATAGCATTACAGTACAGAACAGAACTATGGCGGCTTCATTTTACCCAGAGTGAAACAGTTTTTTAAGAATCAAGACTTTTTCTTGCTTGGAATGTTACAAATGATGTATCCAAGTCCAGCTGTAATTTGGAACTTAAGGGGCAATGACCATAGAACCAAGAAATTAGCTCTAAAGCTGCTGCTTGGGCCACTGTGACACCACAATAGCTCCATCCTGTTTTCCAAGGAAAGGATTGCAGCAACATCAATTCCACCCCCAAAGCAATCCTCCTCTGATTTCCAGTCTTCTTGCAGGTCTCAATTTTTCTAAAGAACAGCATTACCTAAAATCTACCACATTAGGATGTTTAACTCATAAAAACTTACTACAAACGTTTTTTAAATGTTTATTTGTATTAAGTGGGCAGAATGGTGCAAGAATGCATTTGGGTTCTTGTTTCCCTACCGTTCACATTAGCTTGGTAAAAGAAGATTAAGTAACATTAAAGGGATTGGAAGAAAGTAATATAAATATATCCAGCATGGTCAAATTCTCTAATTCACTAAAAGATGAACTGAAATTGTTGGTCCAATTCACATAAATTATGTGAGAGCCTAAAGAAATTACATTCCCTTTAACTATTCTAAACCTGTTAATAAGGGAAGTAAACAATATTTATATTACAAGACAACAATCTTTTATTGAAACATTTTTTTGTCTAAAACTATGCATAGAGAGATTAATTTCTTGTTCATAAATTAAGATAAGTCTAACATCACTATTCCAAACCATTATTTACAAAAATGAACCTTTTCTTTGCTTTATCGCCAGGTTCACAGTACTAAATTTTAAACCAACTTCAGTCTAGCCTTTTAAATCTTCCTGCCATCAAATGCCCAGTGACCCTTAAAAGGGCAGGACAGTGTTTTGACAGCAATATCATCATTCACCAGGAATGCAGAATCACAACTGAACAACAACAGCAAAATGATCAAATCATTCCAAACAATTCCTATTTGCTCTCCAAAAGCATGCTTTGTCTAATTATCCCTTTCTATATAAGCAGGTGGGAAAGGAACTCCTTGGAGTATAGTAATGTCAATTAAATTAATCTCTTCAAAAAGTGAACATGATGGGTTAGTGTGTGTATGGATGAACTATTGTTGATGACACTAACAGATAATAAAGTAAACGTTAAACCCACAACTGGCCAGCTCAAATCGATACTTCTCATTTAATCTGGATTACATGTGCAATTTTACCTTCTAGTTAAATACATTGCCAAAATCTTTCAAAGCAGACAGAGAATAAGCTTCTTACAAATTAAAATGTTAAATAATAAAAATTGCCAGCTTATTATACAGTTTCTCACAGATTCCAATATACTGGGTGCTAAAAAGTAATTCTATGTCAGTTGCTAGTAAAAAGGTAAATCTTGTATACACATAAAAAGAAATTTACAAGACTGTAGTGTCCCTGTTAAAACAAGAATATCTAGAATGGAATTTTCAGTAAATACTTGGGATGAAGGGTAAATCAGAATAGAAGAGAAAGCGAAATCTACATAAATTAATTCCTAATTTGAGGAATCAATAAAATGTATACATAAACTGATAAATACTGTCTCCATAGGTCACTGATTCCAAGGACTGGTTAGTAGTTAGTTTCTAACTAAATTATTACAGGACGTTCTGATGTATGCTCTCTTCTGTGATCAGTTTGTTCTGGCAGACTCCAGCAAGCATTTGCCCTTGAAAACAGTTCCGTGGGAGAAAGCTCTGAGGCAATCACTGACTATCCATAAACTATCCACATAATAAGTCCGAAGATAGCAGCAATCACTGTCAGGACAAGCACCAGGATACAGATCTTCTTGCGAGATTTTCTCTGAGAAGAGAAATATGTTAAGAAGACACTCATGAAACAAGTGAAATTTTTTATTCTAAGAGTGCTTCATAAATCTGCCTCCTGGTAATTTAAAATCAACTCTATCCATGAATGAATATGCAGAGACCTGTCCAAAATCTTAACAGTTACCAGAGCTAGGCATTAGTGCAAGTTTTAACTCCAGGTTCCCAAATACAATTTAGCAAAATAACTGTTTATACCAATATTGGTAGGCATTATATGCAAAAAAGTGTTATTTGTGCATATATATTAATAAAGGTTTTGTATCTATTATAAAATTTTATGTTCAATGTAAAAAATATAGACAAGCAGAAAGAGAACAAAATCATCACCCATAGATACAACTGTTGACATTTTTACTATAGTTCCTCATTTATCTATGCCAATTGTTTTCTGACATAATTGGGATCATACTCTATGATGGTTTGAGGTTTTTCTCACGTAACATTTTAGCATACAAATTTTGGTATTATAAACTCTTCATAAACATTTCCTTTAATTTCCACATAATATGACATTGAGTAGATATAGATAATTTACTTAATTATTCATTTGCTGTTAGATGCTAAAGTCATCACTAAGTTTTTAAAAGGAAACATTATTAAACAAATTTCTTTAAAAACATTCGCAGGTAAAATACAGCTATACTAGGAACATAAAAAATTACTGAAATGCTATTTGTTTTCTAAAAAGTCATGCAACACCCAATTGAGAAATGAGAAGGACCTCATTCACAATATTTGTACACAGATAAAGACTCAGCTACATAATAAAACCAGTTTCAACTAATATGTAAGAGAATATCACTTTCCAGAAAGAACAGTTAACTCCTATTTATTCATAGATAAATTACCCCAAAAGGATAAACCCCTATTTATTCATAGATTAACAGAAGTCAGAGTTGATTTTATGTCCATCCTCTGTGGCAAAGTCAACAGAAAGTATCTGCAAAGTTCTTCTTTGTACCAATTGTTACCCTAACTGAACCTCTGTATTTCAACTGTTTAGGATATAAAATTAGCCTTAAACCAGATTTAGGTATCATGTTAGCATATGGGGTTAGCTCGGTAGCTAAGAAGCTGTTATATAAGTTTATTCAAGGTTTGATGCTTTTTTGTAGATCTCTATGCAAAGGAAAATACTAAAAACAGAACTGGCACTGCAATTATGACTACTTATCTCCAACTTAAGCCTAAGAAAAAGGCTACAGTGTATTCCAGCGATTTTCAACTGGTGTGCCACAAGAATTTTTAAAACATGCAATACCTGACCTCTTCTCCATTAGATTGTCAAATTAAAAAATTACAACAGCCAACACAACAATAGTCTGGTATGAATGCAAAATTACACCTATTTTTTGTAAAAAATAACAACACACCAAACAACCTAAATTACACCTATTTTATATTTTTTGGTCAGCTGCAGGATTTTAGAGATTAGTTGATGTGTGCCATGAGATGAAAAAGGTTGAAAATCGCTGGTGTATCCTAATGGCCCATAAAGCCTGTAAAAGAGTAGACTTCCTCTGGTACCTTCCTTACCTGATAGTAAGCAGCTCGCTGTAACTGATCAGTGGCTCTTTCCACATGCACCTCTGAGCTTTCCACATTGGCTTCTATGCTATCTGCAAAAAAGGGCAGTGGAAATTTTATCAAACTCAGATGTTGTAAGACAGCAAATTGAACAAACTTCTGATGTTATGGGGATCCTGGTTTCATCACCACCATTCTAACTATCAGCCATGAAAACCAGTTACTATCCGGCCCTGGCCAATGTGGCTCAGTTTGTTGAGCATCATCCCATGCACCACCAAAAGGTCACCAGTTTGATTCTGGTCAGACACATACCCAGGTTGCAGATTGCGGAGTATATGGGAGGCAACTGGTCAATGTGTCTCTCACCCTTACTCCTTCCTTCTCCCTTTTCCTCTCTCTAAAATCAGTATTTTTTAAAAAGTTACTACATAAGAGAATAGCCCTATTCTTTGGAAATAAACAATGAAGTATTTACAGGAAAGGGTTATAAAGTATACAACTCACCCACAAATGGTTGGGAAAAAATTATGTATACCTATGATAAGAAAAAAATTTCTAAGCTACTCTAAATTAAAATTATAGCAGCCATGGAGTACAAAAGAGAGAAAGAATAGTTAACGTGTTAATAGCCATGGGCCAGCTCTGACAAAAGACTGCTCACATTTGTATATATCTGTTGGAATTTAGGATTAATTTCCAGATGGCTACTCCTACATTATCTAAAAGAGAGAATAGGCAGGTGACATAGGGCCCCAGAAGGTATTGATAATACATACCAATCAGATCACCCTGGTCATGGATCATCATAGCCAAATCTTTAAATATCTGATTGACATCCAAAATGTCAGCCTAAGGAATACCAAAACAATTAACATTAAGCACATGTTAAAGATTCATTTCCTCTCCTTACCTGAAGTTAGTAACATAACTGAAGCTATTAATATAACACATGTGTTTTTTGAAAAATATTTTTTTATTGATTTCAGAGAGTAAGGGAGAGGGAGAGAGATAGAAACATTGATGATGAGAGAGAATCATTGATTGGCTTCCTCCTGCACACTTCCTTATTGGGGATTGAGCCCACAACCCAGGCATGTGCCCTTGACTGGAATTGAACCAGGGACTCTTCAGTCTGCAGGACAACGCTCTATCCACTGAGCCAAACCAGCTAGGGCAACACATGTGTTTTTAAGGCTTATAAATCATATATAAAGTTCTTAGAACTGTGCAATAAGCAATTCATAGTGTTAACTATTATGAACTATTACTTTCTAGGTCCTCATGACATCCAATGAGACATGTTTATCCACTTTCTATAGAAGAGAAAATTGGGGCTCAGAGAAGTTTAATGATTTGTGTTAAAGTGTCACAAGAGGCCAAACTGAGAATTAAAAGTTCATGATGTTATTATGCCTCCTTTATATTTAAATTAATCATTCAGGCCCGGCTGGTGTGGTTCAATGGTTGAGCATTGACCCAAACTCCAAGAGGTCACAGTTTGATTCCAAGTCAGGGCAAACGCCTGGGTTGCAGGCTCTAACCCCAGTAGGGGGCATGCAGGAGGCAGCCAATGAGATGTTTCTATCTCATTGATGTTTCTCTCTCTTTCTCCCTCTCCCTTCCTCTCTGCAATCAATAAAAACAGTTTTAAAAGAGTTTAAATTAATCATTCAGTAACTCTATGAAGTAAGTATCTTTGAGGATAATGAGGCTCAGAGAGGTTATGTAATCTGTCTAGTCACATAGCTCCTCAGTGAGAAAACTAAGTGTTACAGCTAGGATGACATCCTTAAAGCCCATGCTCTTTTTATTGCAATACATTGCCTCTCAGAATGCTACAATAAAAACTAATATCTTGAAAGCAATGACTTCCTAATCATAACTAACAAGAATAGTTCTTCTGATCACTCTCAATTACTTGCTTTTGTTGGGACAGACTACTAGTTGCTGTGGATGCAAAAGAACTTAATAGCTAAGTAGGAACTGAGGGAATCAGCACACAACAAGATAAAAAAGAAGGGTTTTTGTAGGGGAAATGACTAATAAATATTACAGAACATTGTGTAGAGGAGAAAAGATTCTGCAGGAGAAGTAGAACTTGAGTTGTGCCTTAAAGCAAAAAAGAAGCTATATAAATGGAAAGGTAACTGAGTTAAAGAACAATAGGCCAGTTTGGCTATAACATAGATGCAATATTGTTAGTTATAATAAATATATATATCTGGTCTTTGTCCCATTCCCATCACAAAGCTCCTAAAACCTGGGAATTTCCTAAGTGAGAAAAGATAAAGGTGTCTTGTTACTCATAACAAGCCTTATTCAACCACACCAAAGTTTATGTGAACGACCTGACTTCTGGATAATCCCTAAGGATGGAGGATGCTTTGAATCTGAAGGTTGGAACATTCAGCTGCTCTCTGGGGTGGGGAGAGGTACTGGAGGCTGAATCAATCCCCAAGGCCAATCATTTAATCAGTCAAGCTCATGAAATGAAGCCTCCACAGAAATCCTCAGCAACAGATTCTGAGAGTTCTGGGTTGGTGAACGCATGGTGTGCCTGGCTGGAGAAAGCATGGAAGCACCACACCCTTCCCCACATACATTGCTTGCCTGACGTCTCTCTTCCATTTGGCTATTCCTGAGTTGTATTCTTCTATAATAAACCAGTTATCTAATAAGGAACTTGTTTTCCTGAGTTCTGTGAGTCACTCTAGCAAATTAATCAAAACTAAGGAGCGGGTGATGGGAACCTCCAATTTAGAGCCTGTCAGTCAGAAGCACAGATAACAACCTGGACTTGACAATGGTATCTGAAATGTGGGACTGAACTCAACCTGTGGGATCTGATGCTATCTCCAGGTAGATAGTGTCAGAATTGAGTTAGATTGTAGGACATCCAGCTGGTGTGGAGAATTGCTTAATGTGGGGGGAAAACCTACACATTTGGTGGCCAGAAGTGTAGTCTGAGAGGACAGGAGACACATAAGGAGCATGTTATTTTCTATTAGAACAGGGATTGTATATTAGATATAGGAAATGACTGGACATGAAAATCGAGCCTGGCTAAAGAATTTGGATTTAATCCGGTTGCATGTGAAGAGCCCATTACATTCACTAACTTACTTTGCTTTCCTTTGCTCAATATGTTCTCTCCCTACTGTAACAGTATTTCTAATGTTAGAGAACCAATAGCAATGGGTGAGAAAAAGAAAGATATAATATTTTTTAAGGAAATTAAATAATCTAACTTGAGAATGAAGTATCTCATCTAAAACCAGATACTTATAGGACCCAGGGCAGTATGTCTCAACCCTGAATGCATATTATCATCTGGGAAATTAAAAATATATATCTCTCTATGCCCTGGCTGGTTAGCTCAGTTGGTTGGAGCGTTGTACTGATATGCCAAGGTTGCAGGTTCAATCCCCAGCCAGGGTATATACAAGAATCAACTAATGAATGCACAAATAAGTGGAACAACAAATCATTGTTTCTAAAGTCAATAAATTAAAAATTTATTTTAAAACCCACCCCCAGGGCCTCTTGTGGATATTTGCCCATTTTTAACTTACAAAAAATAGGAGTTCTACATAGTTCAAATTAACAAATGGTGTGTGAGAGAAGAGAGCTGGTGATTTTTTTTTTTTTTTAAGTCCAAGTGGTTCTAATGTGCTGTCAGGGTTCAGAACTACTGCCACAGATGAAGGTCAGGGAGGAGCTCAAAACTGCTCCTCTCCACAATCCTCCCTTCCGCTCTGACCCCCAGGGATGGCAGTCTCTACCTTCATGTAGGAGGGAACTATGCAAGTTTAAGAATATTTTACTGGTCACTGTGCAAGATTAAAGTTGAAAACACAGGTAAAAAAAGGCTTCAATACCTCTCTCAATCCCCACATCAAAACTTATTCCAATTTCTCTGACCTACTGAAGTAATATCCACAACTTGAGATTAGACTTTGGGATGCACAAAAATGGAGCGAGCTGTCTGGCCTACCTTTATTCTTGGCTATTCAGACTAAGCAAAGGGGCTCCATGTAGAGCTCTACCTAACCAACAGATTGGCAGTGAGGTTTGAGGGTAAAGTCTCAATGAACAATAAAATATTTGTTTGCCTTTGCTCTTCTCCATGCATATTCTCATGGAGACCATAGAAGATATGGTGCTTGAAGGGAGGATTTGGGTATTCCTGGGCATCATGGCCACTGCCATCATTAAAGTCATTCAAATTCATGATTACATTGAAACCTAATATCCACACCACACAAGACTCATTTCATGTTTTTTCATAATCACTGAGAGGAAATACAAGTGGATTATACAGCACAGATACATGAAGTCAAACAAAAAATATGAACTGGCTCTTACCTCCAGCTGCCGAATCGCCGTTTCCCTCTCCTTAATAAGTTCCAGATCCTGCTCGGTGATGGCCACCTCATCCTCCTGGCTTTGCATCTGGTTCCACTCCTCATGGCTGCAGGGAGACAAGCACTCTAGTTGATTCCTCCTCTCAAAGGTGTGCCTGAGACAGCTTCAGCATCTCTACTGCCAGCAGAGCCTATCCGAGGAAATTACAGACTCCCAACTCCTCTGCTACCAATCAATACAAAGTCCCCGAGGGCCACAATTTTCATATCCAGAGGCAAAGTGCTTATAACACCAAGAAAACAAAGTCCCAGCTTTCATGGGCAAGACTGAGATGAAGCAGAATTATGAGGGATGGGACACCTCAGGTTTTTCTTTATTTTTTCTTCTTTTTTTCTCACTCATTTTTAAAGATAAACGTATAAAGAATAGAATCCCATCTCAACTAGCCAGCAGGTTGTCTGAATAATTCTTTTACCTGTCAAATGAGACGAGCTGCTCCTCTCTTTGCCTCTCTTCTGCCTAGAAAGCAGAGGGCATTATTGCTGCTGTTATGCAGAAACATGTCACAGACACACAAAACTATAGCTTTCTTTAGCTAACGTGTAAAGAAGCAACAGCCCTTGGCTCCAACAGGATCTACAAGATGGCACAGGGCTCTGGCAATCTGTCTTGAGTAGGAAATGGGTGAGAAAGAAAAATCTGCAGTCCAGCTTGTGCTCAGAACTGAAAGCATACTAAACAAGATGAGAGAACATGGGCAGGAGAGAGGCTTAAAAATAATGAGCTCTGGCCAGTTTTGCTCAGTGTTTAAGTGTGTTGGCCCATAGACTGAAGGGTCTCAGGTTCGATTCCTTCCAGTCAAGGCCATGTACCTGGGTTGCAAGCTGGATCTCTGGCCCTGGTCAGGGTGTGTGTGGGAGGCAAGCAATCGATGTTTCTCTCTCTGTCTCTTCTCATCCCTACTACTCTCTCTAAAAAGTCAATGGAAAAATATCCCCAGGTGAGGATTAACAAAAAAAATCTGAAGTTCAAGTTTGTCTCCGTAAATGTACGCAATGCAAAGGCAGTTTCAGTGCTCTGCTCATTTCTACAGGTTCTCACTTTCTCTTAGATTTTGACCTTAATATTCCCATGGCTCTTAGGTATTTTTGAGATGTTGTGTTGATAAAATCTAGTATTTGTTAATTCTTTTCAAAGAGAAAGCTAGTCCAAATAACTTAGTACACTATATTCCAAGGAACAGATTCATTCTTTCTTCTTTTTCTTTTTCTAACAGAAGACCAATATAACAATAAAAAAGAAAACTGTACATAATCCTACCTGTCACTTTTTAAAACCTTTGTTAACATTCCTTTCTAATCTTTCACCATACGCACACATTATTTTTTTACACAGGTTTTACCAATCTAGCATTTTGCAGCAGCTAATGTCTCTATCTATTATTTGGAGAAATAGTAAACAAAAGCTAATGGTCAGGGGAAGAAAACATTGGGAAGAACATCCTGAAATTTGCAAAAGTCTTCTTTGGGGAATAAACTTACAGAAAGTCGAGATCCAGCTCTTGCTCTGGCAATACTCTCCTTTTCCTTTTCAGACACCTTTCTCTGCACAGCCTGGAAATTGTTTAAGGCTGCAGAGAAGTCATTCATAAGGCGTTCCTTTTGAAGTCTCTGCTGGCGCTAAGGAAATTAAACAAAAACTTAAAATTTCATACTAATCTCAAACCATTTGGTTTTATACCCATTAAAAGCAGTATATTATATCTCCTAAAGATTTCCTACTGGGAAAATTACTATGAAATAGGATTTTTCTTAAATTAATAAAGTTGCTAATTGCTAACTCAAATTCCTAGTTAACACTACAGACCACGTCAGAATGGAAATATTCATTCTGACAACCCTGGAAACTGGGTGTCATTTACCTTGTAAAATAATCTCAGAAGGAATTGCATTTCAGAATTTTGGATCCCTGAAGAATCAAAAGCTGCCCTCACCGGTTGGCTCAGTGGATAGAGCATCGACCTGCGGACTGAAGGGTTCCGAGTTCGATCCTGGTCAAGGGCACATGCCCGAGCTGCGGCTCAATGCCCATAGGGGGCGAGCAGGAAGCAGCCCATCAATGATTCTCATTGTTGATGTTTCTCTCTCTCTTTCCTTTTCCCTTCCTCTCTGATATCAATAAAAATATTTTTTTAAAAAGAACCAAAATCCAAATAAATGCCTTTGAACTCAGAATGGACTCAGGGTTGTTTTTATTAAAATGTTAAAACTGTATTCATCTATGCTGAGTTCACAGCTTCCCTGAAAACCACAGGGTCATTTTCCTTTACTATGGTGAGGTTTTAAATTTTTGAGAACCTGAAAACTAGTTTGTACAGTTACAGGCTACCTTAACTAAGCATATCGATTCTATGTCTCAAAAAAAAATAATAATAATAATGAGAGCACTTGCTGTGTGCTGAGACCATAGAAGTTCTCACCCCTAACCTCAAACAACTTACCATGTATTTATAGATACAAGTAACAAATCATTATAAATAATTTAATATCCAATCAGTACTATAGGAGTTCAGAGACAGGTGCAATCAGTAAGAACTCAAGGAGTCCAAAAGGCCTCAAGAGGAGGTGGTCACTGAAGACAGAGTAAAGCGCAAGAGAAGGGGCTAGGCAAAGCCAGCAGGACGACAGTGTGAGCAAAGGCACAGTGCAGAGGACTACAAGGCTGGAACCAAAGGTCTTTTCATGACAATAGCTAAAAGATGAGCCCTAGCTAGTTTGGCTCAATGGATAGAGTGTCGGCTTGCAGACTGAAAGGTTCTGAGTTCGATTCTGGTCAAGAGCACATGCCCGGGTTACAGGTTCAATCATCACTGAAGTTTCTACCTCTCTCTCCTTCTCCTTTCCTCTCTAAAAGCAATAAAAATATATTTTAAAAAATAGCTAAAAGCCGAAACCGGTTTGCCTCAGAGGATAGAACGTCGGCCTGTGGACTGAAAGGTCCCAGGTTCGATTCCAGTCAAGGGCAGGTACATTGGTTGCGGGCACATCCCCAGTAGGGGGTGTGCAGGAGGAGGCGGCTGATTGATGTCTCTCTCTCTCATCGATGTTTCTAACTCTCTATCCCTCTCCCTTCCTCTCTGTAAAAAAATCAATAAAATATATTTTTTAAAAAATAGCTAAAAGATGAAATTGGAAAGGCAGGAAAGGGGCTGACCAGAGCAGGTTTTAAATGCCAAGTAAATAATTTTGGGACTTAATATCGAAAGAACAAAGATTTCTTTTTAAAATATATATATATATATATTTTATTGATTTTTTACAGAGAGGAAGGGAGAGAGATAGAGTCAGAAACATTGATGAGAGAGAAACCTCGATCAGCCGCCTCCTGCACAATCCTCACTGGGGATGTGCCCACAACCAAGGTATGTGTCCTTGACCGGAATTGAACCTGGGACCTTTCAGTCCCCAGGCGGACGCTCTATCCACTGAGCCAAATCGGTTTTGGCAAGAAGATTTCTGAGCAGGAAACATGATAGGTACAAAATGATAAGTTACAAAAATTAGTCTGTGATATTGTACAAGATAGAACGTAAAAAAATAAGTCAAAAAGATTACTGCAACAGTCTATCTAGATTTAAGATTAGGAGGATACGTCTTTGTCAGTAATGGGAACACAAAAAAATAAACTTAAGAAACATTATGGTTTACTGAGTGGCTTTGAGGTAAGGGGGTAAAGTCAAGAATGACTCAAATTTCACACTGATGGTAATACTAAAAGCAAACTTTATGAGGAATTTTTTTTCCTTTTTCTGGGATTTTTATTTTTTCATAAACATTGTAACAATAAGGGGGGAAACATCATGCCCCAATCTATCAAAAAATACTCTTTTAAGTATAGCACACACACTTTCCAAGTTATCATACTCTTCACAATTAGTCTTTGGTACATAACCTTCCATCAAAATGATCTAGTAATTTTATGTAAACAATTCCTTTTATATTGTTCCCACTTTTTAAATATTCTAAATAAAGTTAAAGTGAGCCCCTTTATGATAGCTAGTTTTTACTATGTGCTTACTATGTGCATATATTGATATAAGTACTTTATATAATAATTCATTTAATCTGTACAAGATCCTAAGTTAGGTAATATTATAGTCCTTATTTTACTATTATAGTCCCCCTTTTACCGAGGCACAGAGATTGGTTAATAATTTGCCAGGGTCACACATAGTAAGTGGCACAGGTAGAATTTAAATCCAGGAAATTTGGCTCCAGAGTAAAGTTGTTTTTTTCCTCTTAGTACTTTTTTCCTCAGGATAAATTTGGTTGAGTGGAGATATTAGGTCTAAAGGCTAAATTTTCTATGATAATACATATTGCAAATCAGCTTAGATAAGGTGTTTAGGAGGAATGGGAGGAATTCAATATAACACAACACACTACATTTCAGATGAAGAGGAGAGTTCAGAACAGGAATTGGCAATAGAGGCTTAGAGGCTAGGGCTGGAAAAAGATCTGGGGGTCATAATCATAAAGATGACAGGGAGCTTATAAAAGTAGACAGGACTCCTGAGGGAGAAAGCAGCGTGAGAAAATAACAGGATCAATGGATGGCAGAGCATGCCCGTTCTAGGAAGCAATAGACTCAGAGAAGGAGGCCGAGACACAACCTGGGGTTAGAGAAAATAAGCCTGAAAAGGTTCACTAGACAGAATGAAGGAAGAAAGGTTTCAGTGGAGACAGGCTGGGCAAGAAGTTCAATGAATCAGAGAAGAAAAGTAAGTAAGAACCAAAGAGCCCACTAGATTTAGCAACTAAATAATCACTGATGATAGTACATAAATCTGAAAAAAATACTGAAAAGTAGAGTAAATGGCTTGAGGCAAAGGACAGTAGCACCAGATGGCTTATGTGGCTAAGATTAATTAGATGAACAGAGACCTGAAAGGAAAAGAGTATTCAGCACAACAGGAGGAAGGAAATCAAGGAATTATATTTTACTAGAAACAGTATGTTTGTATATCTATTTTGTGTTTTATGATCCACAATAATGGAAGGGAACAATAACATGCATAATCCAAAAATAACTTCTATCTGATTTGGAATACATTAGATCCTTTTGTTTGTTTGTTAAAAGAGATGACTTTCTAATTATATTTTGCTTAGGCTACTATTTATTTCTTAAGTACTTTCAATGCTCTGTTTGCATCAGACCCTTACACTCCTTTTTACTAAGATTATTTACAAGAGTGTATTCTCTAAGTGCACAGCTGGGAGGAAAAAAGGGGTAATTTTGAAACAATTTTGAGATACTGGATGGAACTTGGTCCATACTGAAATATTAGCATGAGTAACAACTAAAACAGCACATTAAATAAATAGATAACCAAAGAATGAGTTCGTGAAGATTATCTTCATGAACGTGTGAACAAAAGGCAGGGAAGAACAATGTAACAATGAATCCTATAAAAAGTTTGTGTGTTTAAGGATGTAAATGGCACTGAATAAAATTACTTGAAAAGAGAAGTCTTTTTTTCCTGAGCATTTCCTCAACCTGAGACCTATGAAAGACTTGTGATGGGATGGGAAAGTGAAGGCAAGATGTAAAAGACATGTGATCGGAATATATAGATACTAGATACAAAACAAACTAGGATGAAGCCTGAAAACGTAAAGCTGCTAGCCCAAACCCAAAAAGATGCAGAAGCTGAGATGATTCTTCAGTTAAACCTATTTTATTAGTATTGGTATATTAATATGTTCTTATTAGTAATAACAGCAGTCACCACATATTGAGTATCTACTAACTACCCAGCACTCTGCATGATCTGGTGCACACATTCTTTTTCTTGTCACAATGGCCACATACTCCCATTTTACTGATAATGAAGTTGACGTTTGGAGAAGGTCTATCTAGCATAAAAGGCCAAGTTATTTTTGTTTCACACACTGTATTTCCATTAAAAGAAAGTCCTTTCTTATTAAAAAACAAAACAAAAAAACAGAATATACCTACCTGTTCTGAAGTAGATAAGGGGAGGGGCAAGGACCCTAATTCCTTCAGTAATTCATTTGTTTCCTTGGCAAGCTGGTTTGTGGAGTGTTGCAACTGCTGCCTACGAGAGAAAAGACAGGTTTCAGAATATTCTCACTTCCTTTTTTCTTTTTTTAATATATTTTATTGATTTTTTTACAGAGAGGAAGAGAGAGGGATAGAATTTAGAAACATAGATCAGCTACCTCCTGCACACCTCCTATTGGGGATGTGCCCGCAACCAAGGTACATGATCTTGACTGGAATTGAACCTGGGACCTTTCAGTCTGCAGACCCAACGCTTTATCCACTGAGCCAAACCGGTTAAGGCTATCCTCACTTCTTGAGAACTGCTATAGTTAGTATCAGCTTATTCTCAGAGTGTCTCATGCTGCAGGGAATGAAAGAGTACATGAAGAAGTAGGTTCCCAGATGCCTGGGTTCACAACAAAATTCCAGAACTACTGCCCAGTCAAACCCACTGAAAGGCTTCCTCATATTACTGAGTAGAGAGAACATGTCTCAGGGAAATCTGATGATCAGGTATTTTAACTCTTTGGGGAGAAAAGAAAAGCATATCAGCAGTTGTGATAGAAGAGCCACTGCCCACTAAATCTAATAGTTTTAACACACTGGACTCTCTCATAAAACTCTCACAATGAACTGTCAAGGAGTTTGCATGGCTACCGTCACAGTCCACTGCCTAGAGATAGAATCCTGGCAGTTGGATGAAATGTGCATTAAAAGCCCAGCTCCTACCTTAGGGAGCAAGCTCCAAAGATCTACTCCCAAGTTCTTGCTTAAAGCTGATGCTCCTTCACTTTAGCCCTGACTCCCTACCAGTTCTTTATGCTTGACTTTCTGCTTCTTCCCTCTAAAGCAAAAAAGCTCTATAGTGTGAAAACACATATATATGGAGTAGAGAGGGAAGGACATTAAAGAGGCAAGGATATCCTATATAATAAAAACCTAGGTGGCATCGCATGATATAGTCACAAGATGGCCAGCAGGGGAGGGCAGTGTGGGTGAACAGGCCAGCAGGGGAGGGCAGTTGGGTGTGATAGGGTCAACAGGGGGAGCAGTTGGAGACAATGAGGCTGGCAGGGGAGCAGTTAGGTGTCAATCAGGCTGGCAGGGGAGTGGTTAGGGGGCAATCAGGTTGGCAGGCAGAAGCGGTTAGGAACCAGCAGTCCTAGATTATGAGAGGGATGTCCCAGATTGGAGAGGGTGTAGGCCAGGCTGAGGGACACTCCCTCATGCACGAATTTCATGCACCAGGCCTTTAGTCTATATATATAAAAGCCTAAGTGACCAAATGACCAGTCGACTGCTCACTGTGATGCACACTGATCACCAGGGGGCAGACACTCAATGCAGGAGCTGCCCCTTGGCGAGAGTGCTGCTCAGCCGACTGACAGGTGCCAGACAATGGGCTCATTGCTGGCAAGTGCAGCTGCAGTGTGAGCCTCTCCTGCCTCTGTGGCAGCGTGCTACCAAGCAGTGGTGGCACAGGCACAGAGGGGCCAGGATAAGTAGGAGTGGCGCGGCACTCAGCACCTGCCACTTTGCGCACTGTTACATACCCTGCGGTCCCGGATTGCGAGAGGGCGCAGGCCAGGCTGGAAGATCCCAGCAGTGCACGAAACCGTGAATTGGGCCTCTAGTATAATATATTAGGTGGAAGTGAAAAGTAGTGGAAATAGCCCGGCCAGTGTGGTTCAGTGGTTGAGCATCGACTTATGAACTGGGAGGTCATGGCACATGCATGGGTTGCAGGCTAGATCCCTAGTAGGGGATGTGCACGAGGCAGCCAATCAATGATTCTCTCTCAGCAATGATGTTTCTATCTCTCGCTCCCTCTCCCTTCCTCTCTGAAATCAATAAAAATATATTTTAAGAAAAAAGAAAAGTAGAGGAAATACAAAAAGAGCTCCTCTCAGTCATGATTTCCTCTATCTGGCCATTTTTACAAAGATTTTAAGGGAGGACAGAGAAACCACACTACTAATTATTAATGTTTTTTTTCACTGCAAAGGGACCTTCAAGATAAAAAAATAAGAAAGTCAAAAACAAGAGGGAGTCCATCAGGAACCTGAACATCCCAGACAGGACTAACATATCAAGAGATATTTCACATCTCCCTGGAAAATGTTCAATGTAATAAGTTATTCTCTCATTTCATAAAGTCTAGAACAGGAAATAAAGAACATTATTCAGTATCTTTTAAAGATGAAGAACAGAACTTCACAAAGCAGAAATGTACTCAAGAAGGATGTGATCAAAAGAATCAGCCCTAGCTGGTTTGGCTCAGTGGATAGAGCGTCAGCCTGTGGACTGAAGGGTCCCAGGTTTGATCCCAGTCAAGGGCACATGCTCAGGTTGTGGGCTCAACCCCCAATAGGGGGCAGCCAATCAATGATTTCAACGATTCTCTCTCATCATTGATGTTTCTATCTCTCTTTCCCTCTCCCTTCTTCTCTGAAATCAATAAAAATATATATTTTTTTAAAAAAAGAATCATATGTGCCTACTACCAGTCTTCTATTCTCTCAGATTCCCCTGGGATCACTCTGAATACATTTTTCTAATAATGTATATAGTTGGGAAGTGCAACTAGATGCGAAGAGCTCTGCAGATCATCAGGCCCCTGCCACCAGGGAGGCTCATTTAGGCAAACACAGTTTAAGAGAGGCAGGGTTCCCTTCTTTATTTCCCTAAGCTGTTCTGCTAAACTGCCCAAGGGAAGAAAGAACCAGAGATCAAGGACTTGAAGGGACAGGGAAGATCACAATCCATTAATATATTTTGCTGCCCCTCTTCTAGATCCAGCTATTGCCTCATGTCCCACTGTCTCTCATTCTGACTTCATAGGCCTGACACCTAAGCTCCCATGCAGCCTTGACTTTAGTGTGTCCTTGAAGGACCCTCACAAAACCCAGTCTCGTTAGGAAGCTACTCACAGATTTTCCTGTAGCTTGGTGGAGTCCTGCTTAGTTTCTAGTTGGCTCATCAAATTCTTTATCTGAACAGCTGCAGAGAAGGAGGAGAAAGACTTGTTAAAAAAAAAAAAAGATTCATCATGACACCCTACATCTAAGGTCACCAGTTTCTTTCTATATCCTGAACAAATAGATGCAACTAACAGAAAGATTGCTATGATCGAAACCTTGGCATATACATTCCCTTTAAAACTAAATTCCTGCCCAGCCAGCATGGCTCAGTGGTTGAGCATTGACCTATGAACCAGGAAGTCACGGTTCAATTCCTGGTCAGGGCACATGCAGGGCTGTGGACTGATCCCCAGTAAGGGGTGTGCATAAGGTAGCCGATCAATTATTCTCTCTCACTGATGTTTCTCTCTCTTTCTCCCTCCCCCTCCTCTTTGAAATAAAAATATATTTTTAAAAAAACTAATTTTGGGGTTCACTTTTGTTTATAGAGTAACTATATCTCTAAGTGGAGAGTGGTGGTTTTGTTCATCACCCCCAAAGAACTTCTGAATTTTTCCAGATTTCCCATGGCACTGGATAAAAATGTAACAACCTTTCTTTTATTTTTTTTAATATACTTTTTAATCGAGTTCAGAGGGGAAAGGAGAGGGAAAGAGAAATTGAAACATCAATGATGAGAGAGAATCATTGATCAGTGACTCCTACTCATCCCCTAGTGGGGATTAAGCCCACAACCCCAGCATGTGACCTTGACCTGCATCGAATCTGAGACTCTTTAGTCTGCAGGTTGATGCTCTTTCCACTGAGCAAAACTGGCCAGGGCTATAATCACCTTTAGCAGGGCCTTAATACCAAATATCAATTCACAATAAAAACTACAATACGCCAAAACCGGTTTGGCTCAGTGGATAGAGTGTTGGCCTTCGGACTGAAAGGTCCCAGGTTCGATTCCGGTCAAGGGCATGTACATTGGTTGCGGGCACATCCCCAGTAGGGGACGTGAAAGAGGCGGCTGATCGATGTCTCTTCCTCATCAATGTTTCTGGCTTTTTATCCCTTTCCCTTCTTCTCTGTGAAAAATCAATAAAATATTAAAAAAAATAAAACTACAATACACTTTTTTTTATAGCAAACACTTTTGAAAAGACAATGTATATTTTTTAAAAATATTTTTAAAAATGATTTCAGAAAGAGGAAAGGAGATAGAAATATCAATGATGAAAGAAAATCATCAATCAGTTGCCTCCTGCATACACCCTACTGGGGATTGAGTCTGCAACCCATGCATGTGTCATGACCAGAAATATGCTCAACCACTGAGCCACACTGGCTGGGCAATGTACATTTATCCTATATAATAAAAGGCTAATGTGCAAATCAACTAAATGCCAGAATGACTGGTCACGATGACGCACACTGACCACCAGGGGGCAGACACTCAATGCGCTCCCACAGGGGGCTTCTGCTCAGCCAGAAGCACAGAGGGGTGACAGGAGCCTCTCCCACCTCCATGGTAGCACTAAGGATGTCCAACTGATGGTCTGGACATCCCCTGAGGGCTCCTGGACTGCGAAAGGGTGCAGGCTGGGCTGAGGGACCTGCTCTCTCCCTCCTCCCCCGCCCCGAGTGCACAAATTTCATGCACCAGGCTTCTAGTTATTAATAAAAAGTTACCACTGACTGAGCACCTCTGGGTACTAGGCACTATATTAGGAGCTTTGTATACATTATCTTATTAACTTTCACAGTAACAATCTGAAGCAGATATATTTTCATTTTGCAGGGGAGGTAATATATTTAAAGAAGTATCTTATACCATAGCCCTGATGCACAAAATTAGTGCACAAGGGGAGTGTCCCTCAGCCTGGTCTGCACCATCCCTTGAGGGATGTCCGACTGCCGGCATCCCTCTCACAATCCGGGACTGCTGGCTCCTAACGGCTCGCCTGCCTGTCTGCCTGCCTGCCTGATTGCCCCTAATCGCTTCTGTCTGCTAACCTGATTGCTCCTAACCACTCCCATGCCGGCTTGATTGACGCCTAAATGCTCCCCTACCAGCCTGGTGGAAGAGATGGAGAGAGAGAGAGAAATATCCACATGAAAGAGACACATCCATTGGTTGCCTCCCACATGTGCCCTACCTCAGGCTGGGAATCCAACCCCATTATCTTTCGGTCAATGGGCCGATGCTCTAATCACTGAGAAAAACTAGCTAGGGCAGGTTTAATCACTTTTAGTTATGATTTTACCTTATTTTGAGATCATGTTTTTCTAGCAAAAATATAACTTTATAATAGAAATATAGGATTCACTTGATTATAGGAAGATGTAATCACTATAATCATTGCATTCTGCTATCATAGCATTATATGACCAGCTGGTGTGGTTTGGTTGAGTGTTCACCAGGAGATTGCCCATTCGATTGCTGACTTGATTCCCCAAAGGGGCAGGAGCAGCTGATCAACGTTTCTCTCTCATGGATGTTTCTATTTCTCTCTCCCTGTCCCTTCATCTCTTTGAAATAAATTAAATAAATAAAATCAATCACAGCATTATATAAGCTATAAATCATTTTTCACATGAATTTCTTTCTTAAGTCAAATGGGAATCAGGATATCACTAAAGGTATCAGCTGGCTAGCCATACATATAATTTATGAAAGAGAGCAGACATTCAAATTTACTGAACATTTACTATGTGTTATTGGGCTATATTATCAATATGGCATAATAAAAAGTATATTTGGTCTTTGTTTCTGGTTCTTGGCACAAAGCTCCTAAAACCCTTGGGATTTCCTATGTGATAAGGATTTCCACTTGTTATTAATAAAGAGCCCCTTTCGAGCACATCAACTTTATGCTAATGAGGTGACTTGGGTAGGGCCTCTAAATAACCTTAGATTGGGTGGGACTGGTCACCACAGCGACCAAATGATTAGAAGGCTGGAACTTTCAGCCAGACCCAGGGACCTCTCATTTTGGCCTGTTTCATGTAAATGAGGTTTCCAACTTGTACAGTTCTGATTGGCTAAATCGTACAGTTATGAATGGTTGGTATAGATGCAAATGAGGATAATATTTTCATAGTTCTGACTGAATTGGGCAGGTCCCAGTCCCTTGGTAGAAAGACTGAAACCAGGGTTTCCCTGCTGTGGTTGACTCAGACAACAAAAACAAGTGGAGGGTGGGAGAGGCATAGTGCAGAGTTCAGTCAAGACATTTGCTCTCAATAAACTTACATTTTAAGGGAAAGAGTAAATAATAGCGTATGCCAGGTTGTTATAAGTACTATAAAAAATAAATTCAGGTCAGGGCTAGAATAACAGGGGGTGGGGAGTGGGTACCAGTTTATATAGGGTGGTCAGAGAAGACTTCTGACCAGGTGACACTGAGCAAAGATCTTAGAGGAAGTAAAAGATCCAGCCATGTATAAGTATCTGGGGGAGAAGCTTTCTAGCAGAAAGACTATCAAGTACAAAGTCCCCAAGGCAAAAGCACTTGGTGTGTTGGAGGAACAGGGAGGAAGCCAGTGTGACTAGAGAAAGAGAACAGCAGTGGCCAAAGAGGTAGAGGGGAGCTAGACTGTATAGGGCCTTATAAACTAGTGCAAGGTCTTTGGATTTTAAATGAGAAGCCATTGGGTTTTGAGCAGTGTCAGAATAACCAGAATTCAAACCCAAGACTAATTTCAATGACTGTATTCTTTGTACCACATTATGTTATCAAAAGGCTGATGTTTAGCCGAAACCGGTTTGGCTCAGTGGACTGAAAGGTCCCAGGTTCGATTCCGGTCAAGGGCATGTACCTTGGTTACGGGCACATTCCCGGTAGGGGACATGCAGGAGGCAGCTGATCGATGTTTCTAATTCTCTATCCCTCTCCTTTCCTCTCTGTAAAAAAATCAATAAAATATATTAAAAAAAAAAAAAAGGCTGACGCTTAAAGTAAATAGAATGTAGTGACACTGGGCAGGCCTCCATATCCCAGTGCTCCACTTAGCCCCACCTTGCCTATCTGATACCTCCCTAACTTAATAGCTCTCCACTCTAGATAGGCTGATGTTCTTGCTCTCTAACTTGCTCCTTTCCCAACTTCCTCCCACCTTTGAGGATATTCCTGTGTACTTACCAGAGTCCAGCAGAGTGACGGGCACTCAGTGCGTATGTAAGTAATTACTGATTAACTGAGTTAGCCTTCCTTTTACAACATGACTCTTTAAGGCAGGAAATCTGAATGAACATGAGCTAGCAATAGTGAGACCTGAACTCTAAACCAGACCTGACCATTAACTAGGTTTGTGGCACCACTCAAGTCATTTCATGTGCTGGGTCTCTTTTCACCAACTGTATATGATATTCAGGTTGAACTACCATATACTGAGTACTCACTATTTGCCACTGCACTTTTTATCTGTGTGGGTGGATTTGTTTTTCTCATCAGATCTTTACAACTCTGTGAGGATTAAATGATCTCTAAGTACTCCCACCACTACTCAATGCTAAACTTCAGTAATAACAAAGAAGCTCTTAAAAAATAAAAAGAAAAGAAAAAGCTCTAGTCCTAGAACGATGCTGTGTAACCAAGGAATTATTATGCAAGCCAGAAATTGGCTTAGAGAGGCTCCACCAGTGTACAAATGGGACTGGACTAATTATATGCTGCTGGAGAGCAGGGACCACATTCTACTCATTTTTGTATTTGCATAACCATGCACGCACACACACACACCCCCCTCTAGATGATACATAAAGGTAGGTCTTATAAAAGTTCAAGGAAACAGATCTCATTTTATTGAGTGTGTTTATAAAGTAGAGTACTCTCCTTAGAAACTATAGAGATGTGTCAAAACATCAAGTTATTAATCATCTATCAAAACTTATTATCCTAGAGAGCAATGGGAATTTTTATAGAAAAAAATCCATTAAAAATCAATTGTGATTTCTGTATTCTCATCTGAGAACTTTTTTCATGTAGATTGTTTTTTACTTCTTTTGTTAAGCTTACCTGAATTTGTGTGTTGGGGGAAGGCAGCGGGGTCAGGGAAATGTGGGAAAGGAAGACATTATAGGATCATTTGCTAGCTAAGCACCAGAATTAATCCAAGCCTCCATCAACTCCTTCTAAATTCCTAAATATTTAGAGATCTTTCTAGCCTGGCTGGCGTGGCTCAGTGGTTGAGCATCAACCTATGAACCAGGCGGTCACGATTCGATTTCCTGTCAAGACACATGCCTGGGTTGTGGGCTTGATCCCCCATGTGGGGCGTGCAAGAGACAGCTAATCAATGATTCTCTCTCATCACTGATGTTTCTGTCTCTCTCTCTCTTCCTCTCTCTCTCTCTTTCTCTCTCTCCCTCCCTCCCTCCCTGTTCCTCTATGAAATCAATACAAATATATATATATATATATATATATATACACATATATGTACATATATATATTAAAAAGATATCTTTCTAAAAGTTTTTATCAAGATAAATATCACATGATCTTATTCATTTGTGGAATATAATGAACAACATAAACTGATGAACAAAAAAAACCAGAGTCATAGAATCATTGAACAAACTGTCTAACCTATGAGGGAAGGCGGGGATGGGGAGGTAAGAGATCAACCAAAGGACATATATGTATGCAGATGAGCATAACTAATGGACACAGGCATATGTTGGGGGGTGGGAGCAGCCGGGGAGAGGTCAATGGGGGAAAAAGGAGATTTATGTAATACTTTAAACAATAAAGAATTTAAATAAAAATTTTTTATCAAGATTCAAGTATCAGATACCCCAAACTTCAAATTATAAGGACCGTAGTTTACTGGAACCTAAAGCAGAATATTTTGCATACTGCCCTCCATAACCACCACCATCAGGGATTTATTCAAAAATAGTGTCTCAATGACCCATTTATTTTACATCTAAAAATTGTGTCCCTTAATAAACCTAAAGCACAAAAATAAATAGAATGTTTACATATATACTTCTTTTCACTTGAGTGTATTTAAAATGTCAAAAAGTAAAGTGATACTTTTTGAAAAGACATTTATCAAAATGAATTGAATCTAAAAGGGTTTTCTGCTCAACCTGGTTAATAAGAGCACTCTTTTCTAAGTATTCTCATTCCATGTAAGCAATTTTGTTATTTATAAAACTAGGTTTTAACCGACTGGTGTGGCTCAGTGGTTGAGTATAGACCTATGACCCAGGAAGTCACAGTTCGATTTCTGGTTAGGGCATATCCCTGACTTGAGGGCTCTTAGCTCCAGTGTGGGATGTGCAGGAGGCAACCGATCAATGATTCTCTCTCATTACTGATATTTATATCTCTCTCTCCCTTCCTTTATTGAAATAAATAAAAAACATATATTTTTTAAAAACTAGGTTTCAATTTCTCTTATCACTGACTTTTTTCTTTTTCTTTTTTAAAGGATGTCCTAGCTAAAACTTTTAAAAGACTATAGAACAAATCAATTTTATTTGACATTACAGCTAACATCCATACTAGGAACTACTCTAAATTGAACACTCTTTATGTGCTTTTAGCTGATATCAGCTTTAAGCAGAATCGGAATCTCCATCCAAATCAAAGTCTAGTCATATCGAAAGCATCATCATGGAGGGGAAGGAGGGAGGCTCCTCTTCATTTGGAAGACTCTAATGCTCTAATTTATACTTCAAACAAACAAATATAAATTCAACCAAAAAAAATTACAACAAATAAAAAAATGCTAACCTATGAGGTGCTTATGAAAATGATGTCGTTTTGTGTCTTATTCTGAAAATTAGGTTTACACTGTTTCTATATAGCTTCAGTGAAAATGACCTGACTTTTAAAAATTAACTGTAGGCCCTGGCCGAGTAGCTCAATTGGTTAGAGCACCGGCCCGACACACCAAGGTTACAGGTTCCATCCCTGGTCAGGTCACATATAAGAAGCAACCAAATCTATAAATATTTTTTTAAATAAACCACTGTATTACAATAGTAAAGCTCCAGACTAACCTGAAAATGAGTACTAAATATCAAAGGTATAATTTTCCATTTACCATACCAATGACAGAATATGTCATGGTTAAGAGCAAAAGACTGAATTACGACTGCCTATGTGTTATTCCTGGTTCCACCACTTTCTAGCTTCGTGATCCTGGGCAAAAAACTCCACTCCTCTGTGCCTCAGTGTCCTCACCTTAAAAATGAGATTAACAAGAGAACTTACATGTGGTTGTTGTGAGAATGAAATAATATGGAGCTAAATTTAGAACAGTATCTGGCATATAAGAACTCAATTAAAGACGGCTATTCTTATCAAACTCAAGAATAAGAAAAATGTACTTGGCAATGATAAAATCAGTTAGGTACATATTGAAGGCCAACTATATATCCATTGCTGTGCCAGGCACTGTAGCTAACTGAAGAGAAACGTCTTCAGTTAGAGAGACCAATGTCTGGCCTCTCTATTCCCATAAAACTAATAGTGATCTCTAGTTGGAATGACAAGGTCAAAAAAGCATTAATTAACTGAAGAATTCAGAATATAAGTAAGTGTGAAACTGTGAAAACAAATTGCCTGCAAATTCAAAGAAAAATAAAAGATAGCTAACATTTCCTAAACACTATGTTGCAGGTACTGTTTAAACACATTTAATCCTCATAGCCCTATGAAGTAGATATTATTATGAACTCCATTTAATAGATGAAAAAATTAAGAAAAAGAGAAATAAAGTAATATATTACATAGCTTGTAAGAAGCAGATCTAGGATTTAAATTCAGGTGGCATGCCTCCTGAGCCTGCTCATCTAACTAATAAACTATAGTCGGGCAGGGAACTAAACTGATAATACTACCATTTACTGAATGGCTCCTATGTGCCAGTCACTATACTAAGCACTTTCAAACATTCTATTTTAACAATACTATTCATGGATAAAATAGGATAACAGAAAAAAGGGGAAATAAACTGTTCAAGGTTAACAGTACACAGAGGAGCAAAGAGGCTCATTCACAGACCTACTGATCCTAAAGCTCATGCTTTCTGATTTTACTGTCAAAAGCAAAGGAAGGCTTAGTTAACAAGTGGCAGGAGTTAAGTACAACTAACTATCCAATTTGTATAATTTGAATAGCTAGTAAGGTAGGAAAAGATATTAAAGAAAGAAGAACAAAATGAACAAAAGCCAGTGTTAAGGGATGTTAAGAGGAAAGCCTGCATACTCCATGGAGAAGTAGACAATATGGCTAATTTTGGGTTAAGATGACAGAGAGGGTAAAGGCAAGGAGAAAAACTAAGATCTGATGCAGCAAAAACTACGAGCCACTTAGGCTCTTGAGAAGGTGAGTGGTATAATGAAACAGGATTTTAGATATACTGTAGATAGCATTATCAGGATGAGCTAGA
Organism: Lasiurus cinereus; assembly: GCA_011751065.1. Classification (NCBI taxonomy): domain Eukaryota; kingdom Metazoa; phylum Chordata; class Mammalia; order Chiroptera; family Vespertilionidae; genus Lasiurus; species Lasiurus cinereus. The sequence continues at coordinate 287,657 of JAAGEH010000030.1, read as the reverse complement.
ATGGGAACAGAGACACTGAGAGAATACTGTTGGAATACAGATGCTGAGATCATGAAAATTTGAGAGGGTGGCAATAAAATAAAAAGCAAAGGGCACACATGAAAATAACTTTGAAAGAAAAACCTACAGAGTTCCATGATAATCAGTTTTAAAAGTTCAATTGTTTTTTTTATTTTTTAGTAGACAAAATAATATCAATAAATTAGCAATATTAAAGAACAGAAATGCTGTTTTTAACTTTCTTCATAGATAACTTAGAGGCTATTATTATTTTTCCTATATTTGCGTCAGCAATACCTGCTCAGACCCTTCATTTCACAACAGGCAGAATCAAGTATTTTTCTTCTGTACCCCACACATACTAACAACAACTCTCTGTACCCGGCAGTCAATCCTAGCTGTACCTGTAACAACCCACACAGTGGCCTCACAGTGACCTGCTGTATTTCAGGGTTGTTATAATATTAAGCAATATAGTGCATGTAAAGAATGTTTCATACTGCCTGACACACAGTATACACCTAAATGTTAGTAAATAATGTTATTAATGGTTATCTCCAATGTCCCTTGAGCCCAATTCCCAATCAACAGTTAAACCTTATCAATTCTATCACCATAGAAACCTCTCTTATCCTTTCCCTCCTTTTTATTGTCACAGCTCCTAACTGGTGTCTCTGATCCCAGTGTCTCCCTTCCAATTCAATTCCTAAAGAATTAAATCCAATCCCCCCTAATTCAGCACTTAAAGTCCCTTCATGTTTGAACCCCAACTTACCTTTCCAACCCTATGTTCCACTACTTTCTGAAGTCCATCACTCTAGCCAAATTAAATCACTTTACTTTTCTAAATACAACTCATGCTTTCCCACCACCATCACTTATTCATTTTATTCTTTCCTAGGACGCTCTTCCTCTTTACTGTCAAAAGTTCAAATCCTTTCCATCACTTTTCCAGACCTAGCTCAAAGGCTATAATGCCTTCCTAGACCATTCCCAACTGAAAATTATCTCTCTCTCCTAAATACCTACATAATAATAACGATGCCTTTCAGCTTTATATTTCAGTTACGTACTCCATAGAAACACTTTGGAAAGAATCCATGCCAGTTCCTACAGTATTTAACACATAGCCTGATACTCAAATGTAGAATGATTTCAGACATTAAAACGAGGTTTCCCCCCCAACAGAAAACTTTCAACCTTGAACCAGAATTTTCTGATCTAACCTGTATTACAGATCCCTTACGAAGAGAAATTGCAACACAAAGTACTGTATTTCCTAGCCAGTGGTCATATTAATTTATTTTTAATGCCTGGATGAAACAGGCCACTTACTCTTCTTTCCATTTTCAAATCACCCAGTCTCAGTCCCTTCCCATCAGAAACTTCCCACTTCTCAAATTGAACATTGTGTATTTAAATTTAAAAGCCAAGTGATAGACTGTTCTTTAATACAGAAAATAACTGTAATTCAGGAACATCTAGTTCTGCCTACTACAGTACAGCCAAGCTCACAAAAACACAGCAAACAAGAATGATCAGTAAAGTTGCTGCTGCTGACCTCCTGTTTATGAAGCTCTGGGCTGATTTCCAGGCGCAAGGAATAGCCAGTATTGGACTCATTCAGGTAGTCTCCTTAGACCCTACTTGTGGGGACGGCGTTTTAAGACAAACAATGACATTCTGAAAATCACCACTGGCTCTACCCGGGTCTTACTTACGTGACTGTGGCCAAGTCCCTGAGCCTCTCTGTGCTATCAGATTTGTAAACAAATGCCTCATAGGCCTGAAATACAAATACATATGCAAACCTTTTGCTACAGAAGGCAGAATGTCAACGGAAATGTTTTCGGTGAATTCTCTTCGTTAAGAACAGAAGTCATCTTACTCCTCAAACACAAGTCACCGTATCTGGGATTTCCAACTTTCATTAAAGGAAGAACTGTTTTAAGTCACCCAAACACATGCAACTCTCCACTCCCCTTTAAGTGAAAGCTGCTGATTTCCAAGGAGCCGGAGCTGAGCAGAATGTACACTTAAAAGTCTAAATCAGTAAACATTTTATTCTTTCCTAGGATGCTCTTCCTCTTTACTGTCAAAAGTTCAAATCCTTTCCATCACTTTTCCAGACCTAGCTCAAATGCTATAATGCCTTCCTAGACCATTTCCAACTGAAAATTAAACTGGTCGAAGAGGAAAGAGAGGTGGGGGTTGCGGGGCCGGGGTGGAGGGAAGCGGGTGACAGGAAACTCGCCTGACCACTGTGCCCAGTCAACTCATTCATGGATCTCCAGGTGACACACACACACACACACACACACACACCCTCCCACCTTGGGGCTGTCAGGTCTGCTGTTTTGGCCCCAACACCAGGAGGACATAACTCTTAAAGAGACTCGAGCTTCCTTCCGGGGGTGGGGGTGGGGGGGTGGCTTGGGACCCTTGGGGAGTCCGGGCCTAACAAGACTGGGGGATGACAGCTCGCCGTCGCCAGAGTGGAAAGCCCGACACGGTTTCAGGGGTGGCCTTGACCGCAGCCCCAGCCCAGCTCCGCATCCCAGCAGCCTCCACCCACATCCCAGCTCGTCCCCCTCCTCACTGGCTTGGCTGATCCGCTGAATATTGCCGCTGCACGTCTGGATGATGCTGCTGAAGTCCCGAAGCGGGGGGCCCGAGGGCCCCGGGTTCCGGTACATGTCTAAGGGACCGTAGGACATGACGGGGAGCTGAGACCGACTCGCCCTGCACCGCGGTCCCACCGGAAGTTAGCCACCAAACCGGACCGCAGGCTGACTGAGAAACCGGGAAGGGAAAGGGCGGGGAAGGGGCTGAGGCTGCGTGCGCACTGACCCCACCCCCACGCAGCGCGCATGCGTCTGCCCCGCCCTACCCCACAATGCGCATGCGCGGCCGGGACTCAAGGCCCCGAGAGGCCGGGCCGGAATGCTTGGCGGGGCGATGACGTCACATCGTTGGAGCTGGGATTGGAGGAGCTGGGGGTGGCGGTGTTGTTTCTCAGCAAAGCACGGTGACAGAAGGCAAGAATTTTCGATTAGCATAAAATTGTACCAGATGATCTCAGCTCTAACATCCTTTTCTGTTCTATTCTGAGAATCCAGGCCCAAATATGGGAGTATGAGACAACGTTGAAACTCGGATCCTTACCCAAACTCCTGAAATTCCTCATTCTACTTCTATCCTCTATGGCTTCGTTAGTATTTGGAGCACCTTTGTGGTTTAAAAAATCACTTTCATTTCTCCTTCCACCCTCTTTTAATCAAAACTATAAAATAATAAGATTTATCGAGCACAAACTATGTGTGCATCATCACTGCAATTCAATTGTTCATAAGCTCTTTCACAGCAAGGGACCATGTTCTAACTATATATTTTTTTTCTTATATTTTATTGATTTTTTACAGAGAGGACGGGAGAAGGATAGAGAGTTAGAAACATCAATGAGAGAGAAACATGGATCAGCTGCCTCCTGCACACTCCCCACTGGGTATGTGCCTACAACCAAAGCACATGCCCTTGACCAGAATCAAACCTCTATCTAGGTTTCACCCCATCAGAAAACTTTCTGGTTAGGGCTCTAACTATATTTTAACCTTAAGAACAGATAATGTACAATTAATTTTTAAAATATATTTTATTGATTTTTTACAGAGAAGGAGGGAGAGGGATAGTTAGAAACATCAATGAGAGAGAGACATCGATCAGCTGCCTCTTGCACGCCCCCCCACTGGGGATGTGCCCACAACCAAGGTACATGCCCTTGACTGGAATCAAACCTGGGACCTTTCAGTCTGCAGACCAACGCTCTATCCACTGAGCCAAACCAGTTTCGGCCAATTAATTTTTTTAAAATATATTTTATTGATTTTTTACAGAGAGGAAGGGAGAGGGATAGAAAGTCAGAAACATCGATGAGAGATATCGATCAACCGCCTCCTGCACGTCTCCTACTGGAGTTGTGCCCGCAAGCAAGGTACATGCCCCTGACCGGAATCGAACCTGGGACCTTTCAGTCCGCAGGCCGACGCTCTATCCACTGAGCCAAATCAGTCTCGGCCAATTAATTTTTTTTAATTGTTGAAGTAACTGAACAAAGTAAGCATTATTTTCCCTTTCACAATTGAGAAAATTAAGTCCACAGAGGTTAATTTTTAAAAAATATATTTTATTGATTTTTGACAGAGAGGAAGGGAGAGGGATAGTTAGAAATATCGATGAGAGAGAGACATCAATCAGCCGCCTCCTAACATGGACCAGCTGCCTCCTGCACGCCCCCCACTGGGGATGTGCCCGCAACCAAGATACATGCCCCTGTCCCGAATCGAACATGGGACCCTTCAATCCGAAGGCCAACACTCTATCCACTGAGCCAAACCGGTTTCAGCCACAGAGGTTAATTTGGCTGCAAAACCCAAACACTAAGTTAACTCCATTGTCATCTCACTACTCTCCTAAAACCCATTCTCATATTTCCAAATTCATTATTCATCTAAATCTCTTCCAAATAGCTTCTTCATCTGTATCCCAAACCAGAATTTCTTGGAGAACTAGACCCTCAAAAATTTTAAATCATTTTTAAAGTAATTTGTAGTGTATGACCTCTTTCCATAGAAGATGGCATTTTGTGCCCTAGCTGGTTTGGCTCAGTGGATGGAGCCTCAGCCTATGGGCTCAAGGGTCTCAGGTTTGATTCCCATCAAAGGGCTCATACTTGGGTTGTGGGCTCAATTCCCAGTGCAGGGCATGCGAGAGGCAGCCGGTCAATGATTCTCTCTCATTTATGTTTCTCTCTCTCTCTTCCTCCCTTCTTCTCTGAATTACCACTATAAGGGTGGGGCAAAAGTAGGTTTACAGTTGTTTGTATGGAAAATAATACAATAATTAATAAATAATAAAACTTAAAAAAAATAAGATGGCATTTTTTGAGCTTGTGGTAAGTGGAAAGACATGGGTAGGGTTTTTTTTTTAAATTAAATCTTTATTATTCAGATTACACATTTGTTTCTCTTTTTTCCCCTCCATAGCACCCTTCCACCCAGCTCCCACCCTTCCCTCTGCCCTTACCTTCCTCCCATTGATCTCATCCATAGGTGTATGATTTTTGTCCAGTCTCTCCCTGTACACCCCTCACTCCTTTACCCCTGAGAATTATCAGTCCACTCCCTTTCTGTGCTCCTGATTCTATTATATTCATTCACCAGTTTATTCTGTTGATCAAATTTTTAATTCACTTAATTTTTAGATTCACTTGTTGATAGATATGTATTTGTTGTTCATAATTTTTTGTCTTTTACCTTTTTCTTCTTCCTCTTCTAAAAGAGTACCTTTCAGCATTTCATATAATACTGGTTTGGAGTGGATGAACTCCTTTAGCTTTTTCTTATCTGTGAAGCTCTTTATCTGCCCTTCAATTCTGAATGATAGCTTTGCTGGGTAGATTATTCTTGGTTGTAGGTTCTTGCTATTCATCACGTTGAATATTTTTTGCCACTCCCATCTGGCCTGCATTGTTTCTGTTGAGAAATCAGCTGACAGTCATATGGGTGCTCCCTTGTAGGCAATGAACTGTTTTTCTCCTGCTGCTTTTAATATTCTCTCTTTGTCTTTTGCTCTTGGTATTTTAATTATGATGTGTCTTGGTGTGGTCCTCTTTGGATTCCTTTTATATGGGGTTCTGTGTGCTTCCTGGACTTGTAAGTCCATTTCTTTTACCAGATGTGGGAAGTTTTCAGTCATTATTTCTTTAAATAGGTTTTCAGTATCTTGCTCTCTCTCTTCTTCTGGCACCCCCACAATTCTGATGTTGGTACGCTTGAAGGCTCCTTACATTATCCTCACATTTTTAGATTCTTTTCTCTTCTTGCTTTTCCAGTTGAGTGTTTTCTGCTTCTTTATATTTCAAATTTTTGACTTGATTCTTGCCTTTCTCTAGTCTGCTGTTAGGACTCTGTATAATATTTTTTATTTCAGTCAGTGTATGTTTAATTTCTAGTTGTCCTTTATCATCTTTAGTTGGACCTTTTCCATCTCTAGTTGGCTCTTTTGCATCTCCTCTTGGCTCTCGCTAAGTTTATCCAACTTTTCTAACATATTCTTGAAAAACCTTATAAGCCTGGTTTTGAACTCTATATCCAGTCATTTTTTTTTCCTCCATTTCTTTTGTTTGTGATCCCTTCCCTTGTCTCGGCATTTTCACTATGCCAGGGAAACTTCTGTGTTGAATTCAGCCTTATGATACCAGACTTGCAAAACCGAAGAAGCCTCTGTTGAGCTTGGGATGGGTGGAGTCTCAGGGCTTAAGGGACCGCCTTGCCTTCCAGTCGGCCCCGCCCTCCACGGCCCCTGAGTCTCACGTGACTGGGTAATTGCTGGAGAGGTCCCTGTGCGCGCGCCCGCAGTGCCTCTAGACTGCTGCCTTTCTAGCTCCCCTGTGCACCAGGACCACACGAGTCTAGGTCTCCAGGGTTTCGCCCAAAACAGGGGCTTAGTAGAGTCAGAAGTGGAACAGTTGGGAGGGTCTGTCTCCTGCCCAGTCTCGAAAACCAGTGGCACAAACAGCAATCTGTCCTCTGCGCAGTGCCGTGCCCGCCACCAGACCTGATCTTTTGCGACTCCTCTAAATTTCCCTGTACCTCTCCCTTTTCACAATCCAAACTACCCCCGTATGAGTTTCAGCTGGATCTGGGGTTTAGTGTCTTAAGATAAGGGGTTCAATGCCATTGGGAGTCTCCGTTTCCCTCCCGCCAGAGAAAGCCAGCCGGGTACTCCGGCAGCTGCTTTCTCCATTCGCGCATCTCTCTGTACCTCAGCTTTTTGCAGCTCCTCTGGGTTTCTTTTCTTTTTATTATTAAAATATTTTAATGTATTTTTTATTAATTTTTATTAATTTTTTATACATATCTCCCCATTGCCCCCCCTCCCTCCCAGGCGTACCCGGACCCCCCAGTGTCTGTGATCATTGGTTATGTTTATAAGCATGCATACAAGTCCTTTGATTGATCACTTATTTACCTCACCTAACTTTAATCTTTCTGCTATAATTTCACAGTCTGTTTGATGCTTTATGATTTTTGTCCTCCTGAGAATTATCAATCAGTCTACTCCCTTTCTGTGCTCCTGATTCTATTATATTCACCAGTTTATTCTGTTGATCAGATTTTTAATTCACTTAATTTTTAGATTCACTTGTTGACAGATGTGTATTTGTTGCTCATAATTTTTTGTCTTTTACCTTTTTCTTCTTCCTCTTCTAAAAGGGTTCCTTTCAGCATTTCATATAATACTGGTTTGGAGTTGATGAACTCCTTTAGCTTTTTCTTCTCTGTGAAGGTCTTTATCTGCCCTTCAATTCTGAATGATAGCTTTGCTGGATAGATTATTCTTGGTTGTAGGTTCTTGTTGTTCATCACGTTGAATATTTCTTGCCACTCCCGTCTGGCCTGCATCGTTTCTGTTGAGAAATCAGCTGACAGTCGTATGGGTGCTCCCTTGTAGGTAATGAACTGTCTTTCTCTTGCTGCTTTTAATATTCTCTCTTTGTCTTTTGCTCTTGGCATTTTAATTATGATGTTTCTTGGTGTAGTCCTCTTTGGGTTCCTTTTCTTTGGGGTTCTGTGTGCTTCCTCGACTTGTAAGTCTATTTCTTTTACCAGATGTGGGAAGTTTTCAGTCATTATTTCTTTAAACAGGTTTTCAGTATCTTGCTCTCTCTCTTCTTCTGGCACCCCCACAATTCTGATGTTGGTACGCTTGAAGCTGTCCCAGAGGCTCCTTACATTATCTTCACATTTTTGGATTCTTTTCTCTTCTTGCTTTTCCAGTTGAATGTTTTCTGCTTCTTTATATTTCAAATTTTTTACTTGATCCTTGCCTTTCTCTAGTCTGCTGTTAGTACTCTGCATAATAGTTTTTATTTCAGTCAGTGTATCACTAAATTTATCCATCTTTTCTAGCATATTCTTGAAAAACCTTATAAGCGTGGTTTTGAACTCTATATCCAGTCGTTTTTTTTCCTCCATTTCTTTTGCTTGTAATCCCTTCCCTTGTCTCGGCATTTTCACTGTGCCGGGGAAACTTCTGTGCTGGATTCAGCCAAAGAAGCCTCTGCTGAGCTTGGGAGGTGGAGTCTCAGGGCTTAAGGGACCGCCTTGCCTTCCAGTCGGCCCCGCCCTCCACGGCCCCTGAGTCTCACGTGACTGGGTAATGGCTGGAGCGGTCCTTGTGCGCTCGCGCACCCGCAGCGCCTCTAACCGCTGCCTTTCCGGCTCCCCTGTGAACCAGGACCACACGAGTCTAGGTCCCCAGGGTTTCGCCCAAAACAGGGGCCCAGTGGACTCAGAAGTGGCACAGTTGGGAGGGTCTGTCTCCCGCCCACTCGCGAAAGCCAGCGGCACAATCAGCAATCCGTCCTCCGCGTGGTGCCGTGCGCGACCGGACCTCCGATCCTTTGCAACTCCCCTAAATTTCCATGCACCTCTCCCTTTTCACAGTCCAAACTCCCCCCGTATGAGTTTCGGCTGGATCTGGGGTTTAGTGTCGTAAGATAAGGGGTTCAATGCCGTTGGGAGTCTCCGTTTCCCTCCCGCCAGAGAAAGCCAGCCAGGTACTCCAGCACCCGCTCTCTCAGCGCGCGTCTCCGTACCTCAGCTTTTTGCAGCTCCTCTGGGCCTCTGTGAGCCCCTCTCTTTCCCTCTAGTTGTAGAACTTCCACTCAGCCAGCTTTCCTGTGGTTCTGGATGATGTCCGTTCTTTCTTTTAGTTGTAGTTTTGAAATTGTTGTGCGAGGCAGCAGTGTAGGTGTTTACCTATGCCGCCATCTTGGATTTCTCCACTCCTCTGGGTTTCTGTGAGCCCCTCTCTTTCCTTCTATCTGTAGAACTTACACTCACCCAGCTTTCCTGTGGTTCTGAATGATGTCCGTTCTGTCTTTTAGTTGTAGTTTTAAAATTGTTGTGCGAGGCAGCAGTGTAGGTGTTTACCTATGCCGCCATCTTGGATTCTCTCGACATGGGTAGGGTTTTGACTACAGAGCTTCAGATAAGGGGAAGTGAAGGGAAACTGGTAGTGTTTATTTCCTGTGTTCACCCCACCCTACACCAGCCTGCTTTGCAACCTCTGGGGAATGATAGGAAGCTGCTTGCTGGAGGGTACCCCAAATGGGTGAATGCATTCAGCCTTAGAGCTTTTGTGAGCTAGTCTATCTCTATTTTTTAAAATATATTTTTATGATTTCAGAGAGGAAGGGAGAGAGTGAGAGAGATAGAAACATCAATGATGAGAATCATTGATTGGCTGCCTCCTTCATGCTTCCTACTGGAGCTTGAGCTCACAACCCGGGCATGTGCCCTTGACCGGAATCAAACCCGGAATCCTTCATTCCATAGGCCGATGCTCTATCCACTAAACCAGTGGTGGGCAAACTGTGGCTCATGAGCCACATACGGCTCTTTGGCCCCTTGAGTTTTTAACAAAGACCAGATTAGGAGTACCCTAATTAAGTTAATAACAATGTACCTACCCTATATAGTTTAAGTTTAAAAAAATTTTGGCTCTCAAAAGACATTTCAATCTTACTTTGATATTTGGCTCTGCTGACAAATGAGTTTGCCGACCACTGCACTAAACCAAACTTGCTAGGGTTATCTGTATTTTTGTTGGAACATTTATAAGAGCATTTCTTTCTCTTTAGAAAGAGACAAATAACATTTGGGGGCTCTCACTCTGGTTAAAGCCCTACCATTTCCTAGAATCCATGGTTTTATGTCATAGTAAATTGTACTTTTTTAAAACTGTAAGTCTTTAGAATGTTTTCATTTACATTTTACTCTGTGAAGTAATGAAGGTGTTTTTGTTAGCCATGGAAGACACTGGTTGTTGTTATTATTTCTCCATCTAAACATAAAAGTGGGCTCTACCTGGTTTGGCTCAGTAGATAGAACATCACCCTGCAGACTGAGGGGTCTCGGGTTCGATTCTGGTCAAGGGCACATGCCTCAGTTGCAGGCTCAATTCCTGGCCTGGACCCCGGTCAGAGTGCTTGTAGTGCATATGGGAGGCAATCAGTCATTGTGTTTGTCTCTCTCACAGACACATCGATGTTTCTCTCATCTCTCTCTCCCTCCCTTCCACTCTCTCTCAAATCAATGGAAAAATATCCCCAGGTGAGGATTAACAATAAAATAAAATAAAATACAAACTGGTTATTGCCCTGGCTGAGTAGCTCAGTTTGTTAGAGGATCAACCCCATACACCGAGGCTGTAAGTTTGATCCCCACTCAGGGCACATACAAGAAGCAACCAGTGAATGCATAAGTAAGTGGAACAACAAATCAGTGTTTCTTCCTCCGTCCCTTCCTCTCTTTCTCTTTAAAATCAAATGTTGAAAAAAGAAAAGAAAGTATAGCACAGGACACAGATGGATAGCCACTTTTTATTTGATTTGATTGTTATTTTTTTTAAATATTTTTTATTGAATTCAGAGAGGAAGGAGAGAGAGAGAGAGAGAGAGAGAGAGAGAGAAAGAGAGAGAGAGAGGAACATCAATGATGAGAATCATTGATTGGCAGCCTCTTGCATGCCCCTACTGGGGATTGAGCCTGAAATCGGAGGATGTGCTCTTGACTGCAATCGAACCCAGGACCCTTCAGTCCACAGGCCGACGCTCTATCCACTGAGCTAAAACCAGCTAGGGCTTGATTTGATTTTTAGAACGGAAGAGAAAGTTGCTTCTTGTGTGTGCCCGAACCATCTGCAACTTCTTTTTCTCAGTGTGGTGCTCTAATCAACGGAGCTCCCTGGCCAGAACCTTGTGTATTCTTTCATAGCAATACATTTTTACCTTGCAAATACTAGATGTCAAATTTATACATGAATAATAAAAAATAGTGACAGTTTCTTAAATGGTTACTCAGATGATGTGAACAAATTTTATAAACATTTATCAGTAATCCCCAAGATAAAGCCCAAGAGATAAAGACCACGTGTGATCTGACAAAGTTAGGTTTATTAACTTAATGCTGTAAGGGAGACTCACACCAGAGGAATCCTGGAGCATCACCCCAAGCAAAGGAAGAGATAGTTATTCTAGGATTTGGGGGGGAAATGGAGTGTAGGTAAAATTTAAAAGAATTCTTTCGATATAACCTCAAAGCACACCAGGCTATTTGTAAAGATATTCTCATCAGGCCTGAGCTGATAAGAGGACTGGAGATCTGTTTCCTTGGAAGCTACAAGGTAAAGATAAATGTGGAATGTTGTATCTGGAAACCCTTTATCTGAAGCTTTGCACCTGGGTTGGAAATTGAGGCTGCTTCTCTGTGTTAAAATAACTCAGATCCTTCAGGAAGAAAGTTCCAGTCTGCCTAATACTTCAATTTGCAAGTTTTCTTGAACTCTGTGATTTTAAAGAGTAAGTTTCGGAACATTATGTCCTTTTGTAAATTCTTAAAAACAATTTTCATGATTGGCACCCATCAAGATGAGATTAGCTCCTTGGTTACAGATAGGAAACTGGTGTCTCTAGAGATTCTAGGTACTTGCCCAATGTCATACAGCTATTATGTTGTAGAGCTGATTCATACATATTGTATGGCTCTGCAATTCTACCCTACCTATAAAGTATACAGATATGCATGCATATGTGTTTTAAAAACCAAGTATAGAGATGTTCAAAATAGCATTTTTTAGGATTAAGCACTTTTCTGTATTAACTGCTGTTATAATTGACATACAATAGAATGCACAGATATTAAGTGTTCAGAGAATTTTGACACTTATATGTACCCATGTTACCCCCACCCAAACCAAGAATAGAACATTTTCATCATCACCCCAGAAAGTTTCTTTGAGCTATGCTCCTTTCTAATCAATTCCACTTATCCTCAGAAATCACTTTTTAAAAAAAATATATTTTATTGATTCTTTACAGAGATAAAGGGAGAGGGATAGAAAGTCAGAAACATCAATGAGCGACATTGATCAGCCACCTCCTGCACGCCCCACACTGGAAATGTGCCCGCAAGCAAGGTACATGCTCCCGACCTGAATTGAACCTGGGACCCTTCAGTCCGCAGGCCGACGCTCTATCCACTGAGCCAAACCGGTCTCGGCAGAAATCACTTTTTAATTTTTTTTAAATATATTTTATTGATTTTTTACAGAGAGGAAGGGAGAGGGATAGAGAGTTAGAAACATTGAAGAGAAACATTGATCAGCTGCTTCCTGCATGCCCCCTACTGGGGATGTGCCCGTGACCAAGGTACATGCCCTTGACCAGAATCAAACCTGGGACCCTTCAGTCCGCATTCGGACGCTCTATCCACTGAGCCAAACTGGTTTCTGCAGATTTGGTCTTTTTTATTGCTAAATAAATGTATAAAGCTGAATAAATGTATAAATTAATTTACACAATAAAGGTGGTCATAAACATAGCCTACAGTCTTAGTCTGTTTGGGCTGCTCTAAGAAAAACCACAGACTGGGTAGCTTATAAACAACAGAAATTTCTTCCCGTTCTGGAGGTTGAAAAGTCCAGGATCAAGATGCTAGCATGGTTGCCTTATAATAAGGGCCCTCTTTCCCTCTTTCTAGTTCACAGCCAGCTCCTTCTGACTGTGGCCTCATGTAATAGAGGTTCAAAGGAATCTCTCTCTGGAGCCTCCTTCATAAAGGCACTAATTCCACTCATGAAGGCAGAGCCTAAGTATCCCCCACAGCCCCCACCTCCTAATACTCTCATGTTTGGGGGTTAGGATTTCAACATATGAATTTTGGGGAGAACTCAAACATTCAGACCATAGTACCTACAAAATAAAACTATCTTAAACTTAGAGAAAATAAGTTGTCATGAAGTCTATAAAATAGGATGTAACAGTGATAATACCTGAAAGGTACCTGTTATTAAACTAACACCAAGATTTCAAACTAACACATTCTTCTTCTTAAGATGGTATCTCAAAAACCTTTCACTCATATCTTAAGATTCCTCCCATATTTTGAATAATGATGAAATATAAAATCAAGGAATAATGTTGTTCAATATCCCACTTAAATGGAAGCCCTATGAGGTAACTTTGTGGATGTTCTTCACTGCTCTATACTCACTGCCTAGCACGGTGCTTGTAACAAAGCAAACACTTAAACTGGTTAAATAAAATCACAAAAGAGAATGAGCTGTTCTCTGATGGACATGAAACTAGGCTTTTAAATTTGTTTTAAAATATTTTTATTTATTTTTTAGAGAGAAAGAGGAAGGGAGAGTAAGAGAGAAACATCGATGAGAGGCTGCCCCCTGCATACCCACCACCAGGGACAAACCTGCAACCCAAACATGTGCCCTGACCAGGAATTGAACCAGCGACCCTTCAGTGTGTGGGATGATGCTCAACCAACTGAGCCACACTGGACAGGGTAGACTTTAAATTTTCTAGGTTGACAAGCAAGACAAACTGTTTTCTTTTTTTTACATATGGGTGTTTGTGTGTGAGTATGTTTGTTAATCCTTACCTGAGGACATTTTTCCGTTGATTTTTTAGAGAAAGATAGAAACATCGATGTGAAAGAAGCACATCCACTGATACTGATTGCCTCCTGCACAAGCCCTGACCAGAGCCCAGGCTAGGGAGGAGTCTGCATCCAAGGTATGTGTTCTTGAGTGGAATCGAACCCAGGACCCTTTGGTCTGCAGGCGGACACTTGAGCCAAACTAGCTAGGGCTATATATGGTTTTTTATTGGTTTTTAGAGAGAAGGGAGGGAGAGGAATAGATAGAAACATCAATGAGAGGGGAACATCATAGAGATGGGCTGCCTACTGGGATCAAGCCCACAACCAGGGCATGTGCTCTGACTGGTGATTGAATCAAATGGTGACCATTTGGTTCCTAGGTCTTCAACCGCTGAGCCACCCCCACCAGTCAAAACTGTTTTTTAAATTGAAGGGGATAATAGGATTTACTGGTGAATCAGCAAGGAATAAGTAAGAAAAAAACCACACCAATGAATATACTTGACTCAGTATGAATTTTTATTAACACACATTTGTCAAAGTCTGTACAAACCAAAACATTCCTGTTTTAAAATGTCCATTATCACAAACATACAAATAAACAAAAGGTGTTACCAAAAGTTAGCTACTCAATTTCATGGTAAAACAGTGTCATGATTTTTAAAAACCAAAATTACAAGACTGAGGTTTCTTCCTTCCCTTTTTAGAACTTGTAGAAAGTTAGAAAATGCATGGATTTGCTTTATAATAAGTGCCAAGATCTTAAAAAAAGATTTAGTATAAAATATGCTTTTATATTGTCACTTCATGTAACAGAATTTCTCAAGTCTTTAAAATTAAACAAAAACCATGACTGGTAACTTTTTTTTATAATCTTTTCCCCACAGTCAACATATATGCATTTGAAAAATATTATCTGACAGTTTGTCTTTACTTAAAAGTTTCTCATTCAAAAAGTTATAAAACTATTTAGCACTGCCTTTTCCCTTGCTTGGAAGGAAAAATTACATCCCTTACTAGAGATATAGAAACAGCGTGGTCTATTGTCTCTCTTATTAGAAGGAAGCCTCCCATTTCCACATCTGTCCCATTATACACATGGATCCACTTGTGAGAATGCTATCACACTGATAAGTGTCTGCTTCTAGGACATGCCTAGTAAGTTAGAACTTCCTGCCACAATATTGGTAGCCTGAGGTACAACTGTCATCTCCCCTCATGATTACTTCTAACTCAAGTACCCCCCTGCGTTAATGATTCCAAGATAGTAGGTTTTACTGTATCATGGCACACAACATGCCTCTATTTTCTTTCACAAACATCATACAGAGGACCCGAGAGTAAGGCTGACAGTGCAAACTTATCCCCTCTCCTAGAAAAGTAAAACCATGTGCCTGCTTATTGGGACGAGAAGAGAGAATAGGACATGAACAATTCTGGCTAAGACCAAGCTGCTTCTGAGAACAGCACCTTTTTCCATGCATTTCTGTTAAAAGCAGGGAGTATACAGACTGGAGAAGGGGAGGAAGGGAGAAGTTATAGTGATATCATTTCTTTCAACCAGACTCAGAGTTCATACTTGAACAGCTTGTACTGACCCCCAAAAAGCTCTGTAGTTTAAATATCCCATTTTGAATCTGCTCCTATAAAAAAATGTTCTCTGACAATGGCCAAGTATGACAACTGATATAAGCAAGTAAGGGTTTTTGGTTTTCTGTTAAAAGAAGTGGCTGTGTGAGAATTTAAAATCAGTCACATAAAAACAATCAGGAAAGGGGTGGAGGAGGGAAGTGTCCAGTACAACCTGGACAACCTTTCTTTCTGCCCTTACTTATAAAGACAGACCATTCAAATCTCTGCTACTTCCCTAAGTATCTTCTTACATGCTCTTCCAAGAAATCCTCCAAAAGGCACTTAACTCCATACTTATGCACTGAATTGTTTCACCTTAACAATCAGTTTGTAAGACTCCAAGAAAGAAAAGATTTGATTCCTTTACTAAAAGCTAGAGTAGGAATTTTTTTTTTTACAAAAAGAGGCATCACTTTTACAAGAAGAACAAGCTAAGCTACCATTATTCTTTTACCAAGAATTTTTTTTTTTAATAAATAAAATTCTGGCTATACATAGTACAAAGTTCATACATAATATACCTGGAAATAAACCCAAGAGTATACCCTGAAGCAAAAGGTTTATTGGAGAGAGAAAGCTTCGTCCATTATACCAAGTTTCAAGGTGGCAGTTTTCAAAGTTCAGAGGGTGGCAGTGATATGAAATTAATGCCAGACTATTTGCTCATAGGTATGGCAGGATGCAACAATGGACAAAAAAAAAATCATTCTGCACATAACACTGAGCAGTAACCACCACACACACACACACAAAAAAAAAAAAAAAAAAAGAAAGAAAGAAAGGAAGAAAGAAGAAAGTAATACAGAGAGAGACATAGCTAGTAGTACTGTGAGAAGGTGGGGGAAAGGGAGGAGAGAGGATTGGGAGTGTGAGAGTGAGAGAAAAAGAGCCTGAAACTCCAAACATTCAAGCATGCAGTCACAACACAGTGAAAACCAGGTGTTTCCGTTCAGCCCACTGCAATCACACAAAGGCTAACTGAAATAAAATAGATATTTCTTAAGAAAACTTGGAGTTCCCAAGTTGCCATTCCTAACCCAGGAACCCATTTGCTGTTGCTGGGGAACCTGCTTATGGTCTCTCACGGAGAGGTTATAGCTCCTGACTTCTCCAACTTCTTGCTCTTGGACAAGGCAGCTGCTTGCTTCAGAAGCTCTCTGTTTTTGGCCTTAAAAAGAAGAGCACAAGAAGGATGTTTTAATAAGATCAGATACATTTTCCATGCAGATGCAAGCAGATGCAGATGGTCAGAAAGAGATGAACATATTTTAGAGAAAACAACAGCAAGCCCTAGAGCTAGGTTTGGGGGAAAGAAGGTATTTGCTGGAGGTTAATCAATATACTCCAATCTCCTGGGGTCCATCGTTACAAAAGGATGTTTTATGCAACACAAACAAGCCATGCAGTGCCCTAACTTGCTGGATAAACAGAATTTATAATTCAGAAATCTGGGATTACATCTGCTTTATCCCAAATTCAAAGAAAATATTAATTCCTCTGTTTTTTGAGGGGAAAAGATCAGAACACATCTAAGAATGAAACAATAGAAGACATGTATAAGGTGGATTAGACTTGTCAATACTTGGAGAAAAAATAAATCTAAGACATGATCATATAAAATGTAATCAATTAAACACACGAGTTACCACATAAAATAAGCAGTCATCACCTGCAATTGTTCTGTGACTTCTTTGTGGGTTTTCTCCATTTGGTTCATTTTGGCTCTCATCTGAGATTCTTGATATTGAAAATCAGCCTTCAACTCTGTGATCTGAGGGAAAAGGCAAAGTAACCAGAATAAATTTCTGTGCAATAAAAAATGGATTGTTACTAGAGAACTAAATAGTACTCCAAATTAATAAAGTCCAGGGCTTTCCTGAAGATCCATACCTAAATCAAAGCCAGAGAATTCCATATCCTATGTTTTCTAAAGATTTCCTGAAAATGACACAAAATCCTGTAGTAGCATTTCTGATACTTAACCACTAGCAAATTTGAAAAATTTCATGTATACCTCAAAAAAAATGAGTGATTATAATATACTTTTGATACTTTTTCTTAAAATATGTTTTCATTGATTTTAGAGAGAGAAGGAGGGAGAGGGATAGATACAAACTTCAATGAGAAAGACATTGATTGGCTGCCTCCTGCATCACCCACTACTGGGGATCAAGTCTGCAACCCGGGCATGTGCCCTGACCGGGAACGGAACTGGTAAACTCTTGGTTCTTGGGTCCATGCTCAACCACCGAACCACACTGGCCAGGCTGACTGATGATTTGAGAACATCCATGAGAACAATAGCTGCTTTCATGTATTGAATTTTTATCCTGTTCCAATAAAACTGATTTTTTTATTAAATACTCTGATAATCCTGTGGGGAGTAATATTCTTCTTCCCATTTTATAGATGGGAAAACCAAGGCTTAGAAAGGGCTAGGTAACATAGCCAAGATCATATAAGTTAGCAAGTAACAGAGCTAAAATTCAAACCCTAGGCCTTCTTCTGTTGACTATGTCATTCAAGGAGCACAGAGAAAAGCTACTTAAATCAGAGAAATCAGGTATAAGATGAGTTTTGAGGTACAAGCAGCAAGTGGAACATGAGGAAAGGAGAAGGGCACCTAAGCAAAGGCTACAGCAAGGGCATAGGCAGAGAGTGTGAGATAACTGAGAGCTTGTTCTAATGACTGATGTGCCTGGGGAATGACAGGAGATTAGGCTAGAGACAGGAGGGAGGACATGAAAGAGCCTGCATTCCAAACCAAGGAGTGTGAACTTGATCCTGAAACAATCTACTATTTTTTTTTTTTTGCTGCTTTTAAACCCTAAATTTGCAAAGCAGTAGAAATGAGTGTTTGTTTTGTCTCTATTTTGCAAAAATCCTCTTATGTGCCATTCTGATCTAGTCCATGAAGAAAATATACTTGAGTCTACTTTCATCTGACAGTCATGCAGTGAAGTGGGGGAATACTGGTCTCTTCCCATGAATCTCCATCTTACTGGAAGAAGAAAGCACAGCACAGTAGAAAGAATGGTACAATGGGAATGACTTGAGTTCATTCCTTTGCTCTGCCATTTACTTAGTTATGTGAATTGGACACATCATTTACTTGCTTTGGATCCATTTTCTCATCTGTAAAATGAGGTACAAATTAGATTGAAAGACTACATGTGAAGGTTTTAATGTTAAAAATGTCTTTGTTAGCTCCTGGAATGAGTAACAGCATTCCAAACCAGGCACAAGACAACATACAGACTCAGGGAAAACACAGCTAGTTGAAGGAATTGGAACCCTAAGAGAAAACTTATTGGAAGCACTCTTCATCTATAAAATGATGATAATAATTAATAGCCCTGGCCGGGTAGCTCAGTTGGTTAGAGTGTCGGCCCAATTAGCCAAGGCTGCAGGTTCAATCCCCTGTCAGGGTATATACAAGAATCAACCATTAAATGCATAAATAAGAGGAACAACAAATCAATACTTCCCTTTCTATCTCTCAAATCAATAAATGAAAATTTTAAGTCTTCATTAAGAAACAAGATGATAATAATTCCTACCTTAAAGAGTTGTTATGAAGAAACATTAGTTAATTATATATAAAGTACTTAGACTGGAGTCAGGCCTACAGCAAGCATACAACAGAACTTAGCTATTATTACTTTCACTAATATATTAAGGCAAAAATTAGATACTCTTGAAGAATGTGAAAATAATAAATACTAGACATGAATCACAACAAGGATGGAAAAAGTCCCCTTAAAGAGGAAGGATGACTCATAGAACAAAATAAGACTTTACTGGAGATATTAACGTTTTGTTTTTTTCAAATATGGAACGCTTCATGAATTTGCGTGTCATCCTTGCACAGGGCCATGCGAATCTTCTCTGTATCGTTCCAATTTTAGTATATGTGCTGCCAAAGCACGCACAGTGTGTTTAAAAAGTGAGTCACTCAGGAAGAGAGTTTGTCAGCAATGGAAGCAAAGTGACACAAGAGTCATAAAGGAAGGCCTACCTGAACACTGTCCAGGGAGAAGGGAGACCTCGCCCACATATTTTGAGTATTACTGTCCCACGGACATGCCATCCCAATAACAGAGATGGAGGCATCAGGTTCTCTTAGCCTGAGAGCATTAAAAATTCCAATTACATAACTACCTCCTCCTATCCCAATTCCATGCTCATTTAGCACTTTCTGATTACAACCTTCCAAGGAAGCTCATACTGAGAAAAATAATATTCAGTTACATGCCATATTGTATATTAAGAGGGAGCACTGTGGTTTTATACATTTTCACTGTAAGCCTGTTGAACACAAGTTCTCCCTGACAAATGGAAGCTCCCTCCAAATGCTGAGAAAATCAACTTTCTAAACCCACTTGAATGAGGTGGATCCATTACAGTGATACTATGCCATGTGTTATCTTGGCAGACAACAAACCTCTCCCCAGGATATCCCAACCTTGCCACTGGATCTCTCTCAAAGCATCAATGTTAAGTACTCAACTCATAACAGTTAAATAGAGTTAGCATCATGCCCTATTCCACATAGCTTACCCTGTCATCATTCTGGCCTGAGAGGCACTAATTAAATCATACCTTCTTCTCTTTCTCTAAAATCATTTGATCTTTTTGATGCAGCATCTTCTTTAGAGTGGCCACTTCTTCCTTCAGTTGGGCAATGATGACAAAGTGGTCAGTGCCTGGTGAGTCCAGAGCCAGGTCTGGGGAAAAGCTGAGTAGAAAAATGGACAGGAAAAAAAAAATCATAATTTGGATGGATAAACTTTTTTCTCCCCTGCCCCTCTTAATTTTTATAAGTTTGAGTCAAACTGAAAATACACCTTGAAGCAAGGGCCCAACAGACTGAGATAAATGCTCGGCAATTTTTTTTTCTACCTGAGGACACGTGGTAGGCCATTGACTGCAAGCTCAAGGGAGGAGCCACTATTTGAATTCCCAGCATGAAGCACAATGTTCCACACACGTCAGACTCAACAGCATTTGCTCAACTGTGCAGGCAAGGTGATCATCAGATAACCTGCAGCATTCCTGCAGCATTTCCTCTCACATTCAGGACTAAAATAAAGGCCATTTCACAGGAGCCAGCCTATTCTGTTTCAGGTTCACTGAAGATCCCCAATTATTTATGGGTAATGTCATCATTTTTTTTTTTTTTGTGATTAGATAGTTTCCTTAGAATCTGGACCAAAGATCAGGAAGTATAAGCACATGCATTTTTCTTTAATGCTTCCCATAGAGCTCCTCTTCTGATTCTCTCTTTTCTGCCCCAAAGCACTGTGATGTGGTATAGCTGCAAGAAGCTACTGCATTCCATTCCAGGAATGAACAGTCAGTCCTTTCAAAAAATGATAAAAGAGGAATTTAATAGGAAGGAAGCCAATTTTCCCTACACTACAACTGGTCTGTTGACTGACACTTCCAATATCAAGAATTCTCTGACTTTTGTTGTTGCTGTTCCACTTATTCATGCATTTATTGGTTGATTTCTGCATGAGCTCCAACCAGGGATTGAACCTGTAATCTCAGGATTTTGGGATGATGTTCCAAGCAACCATACCACCTAGGCAGGGCATGAATTCTGTACATTTAGTTAGAAAAGGAACAAAGAAGTGGCAAACTCCCGCGTCAATCTCAACCTGGGTTTTCAACAGATTCCTCCCACTAACACTACCTGAGAAGTTTAAAATTAATGCCAGTTATTAAAAAAGACATCTTGCAGAGGTAATAAGAAAAAGTAAACTTCACAGATACTTTGTACCCGATTAAATAAGCAAAATTCAGTCCTGTAATCCTATATGCTGGTCCATTCACAAATCCACCACTGGCTGGAAGGGAGAACTGAGACTGGGAAGACTCTTCAGAAAGGAAATAATTTCAAGGATTCAGGGAACAGTGTAACAAGTGATAACACTTCAGGATTCTAGACCCAAGGAGAAACAAAAAAATGGTTGGATCTAATACTCTTGTTGGGAAGCAATCCACTGCACCAATACAAATGGGACACTCTAGGTATTAGGACAGTACAGCCTGTAAAAGAAAGCATTGTTGAGAAGGAGGGATGAAAGGCATAAAAATATACATTTAGACAGGCTTAAAATGAAATAAAAATATTTAAATGCATCTCCTTCTCTCCTGATCTAGCATCTGCATTGCACTCTCTTTCTGTAGGCTAAGGAAGCCTGGATAATCCCTTAGACCAGTGGTTGGCAAACAGCGGCTCATGAGCCACATGCGGCTCTTTGGCCCCTTGAGTGTGGCTCTTTCACAAAATAACACATGCGGGCACGCATGTACAGTGCAATTGAAATTTCGTGGCCCATGCACAGAAGTCGGTTTTTGGCTCTCAAAAGAAATTTCAATCGTTGTACTATTGATATATGTTCTGTTGACTAATGAGTTTGCTGACCACTGCCTTAGACTGAATAACACTACCTTAACTCTAACTTGTCTCTGCCCTGCTTCTCAAGACTGCCTCCTATCCTGCCTGGAAGAGGCTAAAGGCACAGATCATAATGAAAGGCATCCAGCTGTTGGCTTCTTAGAATTAGTGTGGTGAGTTATTTGTGGGTTGCAGAAGAATATGATTGCTATTAAGTCCAGTTATATGGTCCTGCCTCTTATTTAATAACAAGGTTAGATTTATAAATAAATATCAGTATGGCTTATTTATAAGATATCAAGTGGCAGGTATAGTGACCCTAAGAGGTTCACTGAAAACCATATATTAGCTCCAAGCCCACCCTAAAATATATTCCTGTTTCAGGAACTGTGTATGCATTTCAAATGGAAGTATGCACATACCCTCCAATTGGCTCACCTGTCTCCATTGGTTGTGATGGACTCAAACTTGGACTTTTTCTTTGGGATTTCATTTTGAATTGAAGATGTAGAAAGTGTTTTCTGGCTTTTAATGACAAAAACAGAGAGATACACGTTAGAAATCAAAAAATAATAAAATATCACAATGAAAGTGACAAATGGGAACAACAATAATACAGCTCATTTTTGCAGCTATTTATTCTTGATTATCAAAATTCACCAAGGTGTTGATTCCATAGGTCCTAGATGTATGGGTGGTTAGTTTCCATAGGCCTCCCCAAATTCTTAGCTTTAATTAAATATAAAATTAATACCCGCCTTATTAATTATAGAAAGCAGTCAATAAAACTCAGAAGTATAAATCTATCTTACAGTTTAAAAAGTACTTTTACACTGGGACCAAGATGGCGGCATAGGTAAACACCTAAACTGCTGCCTAGCACAATAATTTCAAAACTATAAAAGACAAAACGGACATCATCCAGAACCGCAGGAAGGCTGACTGACTGGAAATTCTACAACTAGAAGGAAAGAGAAAAGCACACTGAAACTCAGAGGAGCTGAGGCAGAGGTATAGAGATTCGCATGCGGAGAGGCCAGGCAACTGAGTATGTATATAGCTGGCTTTCTCAACCGGGAGGGAGACAAAAGCTCCTGACTGCTCTGAATTCCAGTTCTGGGCGAGATCCTGGGGACCCAGACTCATACGGGGTGAGACTGGACTGTCAGGAAAGAGAAAAGCACAGTGAGACTTAGAGGAACTGAGCAAGGCAGAGGTACCAAGGCATGGGCGCAGACAGGGCGGACAATTGAGTACATGGCTGGCTTTCTCAACTGGGAGGCAGACAAAAGTCCTCGACTGCTCTGAACTCCAGTTCCGGGTGAGACTCTAGGGACCCAAACTCATTTGGGGAGAAACTGGACTGTCTGGCAGCAGGCGAAACTCGAGGGTGGCTTTCTCTTAGAGGTGCTTGCAGTGATTACTGCAGGATACTGAGACCCAGAGGCCTCTTAGGGGAGGTCTGACAGGAAGCCAAGGCAGTCTGTTCTGCCCCGAGACTCCGCCCTGAGACTCCACCCCATCCAAGATGAGCACAGAGGCTTTTGCAAGTCTTGTCTCATAAGGGTGTCTCCAGCACAGAAGTTCTCCCAGCATAGACATAGCTGATCCTCACAGCCAATTGGCCTGGAGGTCAATTCCTCCCAGTGATACCAACAACAATCAAGGCTTAACTACAAGACTATGCACACAATCCACAAAGGGGTGCACCAAGAGTGTCCACCTCAGGTAACTGGGGAGGCAGAGCACTGGGCCCTGTCGGACACCTAGCACACAAAGCCACTCTATCAACTCAGGGAAGCAGCCAAAATGTAGAGAAAAAGAAACAGGTCATAAATGAAAGAAATGGAGGAAAGCAAATGACTGGATATAGAGTTCAAAACCATGATTAAAAGGTTTTTCAAGAATTTTCTAGAAAAGGCTGATAAATTTAGTGAGACCCTCGAGGATATGAAAATTAAGCATACACTAACTGAAATAAAAAATAAGATACAGAGATCCAACAGCAGACTAGAGGATTGCAAGAATCAAGTCAAATATTTGAAATACGAAGAAGCAAAAAACACCCAACCAGAAACGCAAAAAGAAAAAAGAATAAAAAAATATGAAGATAATGTAAGGAGCCTTTGGGACAAGTTCAAGTGTACCAACATCCAAATTATGGGGGTGCCAAAAGAAGAGAGAGAAAGTGAGATAGTGAAACCTATTTGAAGAAATAATGACTGAAAACTTCCCCTACCTGGTAAAAGAAATAGATTACAAGTCCAGGAAGGACAAAGAACCCTAAATAAGAGGAATCCAAAGAGGACCACACCAATACACATCACAATTAAAATGCCAAGGGCAAAAAACAGAGAGAGAACCTTAAAAGCAGAAAGAGAAAAACAGTTACCTACAAAGGAGTGCCCATCCAACTGTCAGCTGATTTCTCAACAGAAACTATGCAGACCAGATGGTAGTGGCAAGAAATACTCAAAATGATGAATAGCAAGAACCTATAACCAAGATTACTCTATCCAGCAAAGCTATCATTCAGAATTGAAGGTCAGATAAAGAGCTTCACAGATAAGAAAAAGCTAAAGGAGTTCATCACCACCAAATCAGTATTATATGAAATGCTGAAAGATATTCTTTAAGAAGAGGAAGAAGAAAAAGGTAAAGATAAAAATTATGATCAATACATATCTATCAACAAATAAATCTAAAAAATCAAGTGAATAAAATATCTGATGAACAGAATAAACTGGTGAATAT
Source organism: Lasiurus cinereus (assembly GCA_011751065.1). Taxonomy (NCBI): domain Eukaryota; kingdom Metazoa; phylum Chordata; class Mammalia; order Chiroptera; family Vespertilionidae; genus Lasiurus; species Lasiurus cinereus. The sequence goes on along the minus strand of JAAGEH010000030.1, from coordinate 263,345 downwards.
AATAGAATCAAGGACATAGAAAAGGAGTGGACTGACAATTCTCAGGGAGAAAGGGGTATGGAGAGTGTGGGGAGACTGGACAAAAATCATACATCTATGGATGAGGACAGTGCGGGGGGTGGGTAAGGCCAGAGGGTGGGGTGGGAATTGGGTGGAAGGGAGCTATGGGGGGAAAATTATAATAATCTGAGCAATAAAGATTTATTAAATTTTAAAAAAGTACTTTTACATTCAAGGTTTCATATACTGTAAGGTATATGCAAGATATTACTTCTACTTTGCAGAAACTGAGGCTCATCAATGTTAATGAGCTACCTAAGAATATACACTGAATGGCCAGATTATTATGATCTCTGAATGCATAATAATCTGGCCACTCAGTGTGTGTGTGTTTGTGTGTATATGAAGCCTGATGCATGAATTCATGCATGGGTGGGGTCCAGCCAGACTGGCCAGGGGGAGGGGACATGGGCGGTTGGCTGGCCTGCCTGTTGGTTGAACTCCTGGTCGAGGGGACAATTTGCTTATTAGCCTTTTATTATATAGGATATACACTGAGTGGCCAGATTATTATGTGTTCAGAGATAATAATCAGGCCACTCAGTGTATAGCTAGTTAATAGTAAAGCTGGGACTAGACACCAGGTTGACATATTTGAACTCGTTTTTCTTCACTGTGTCTCTGAATCTACTGGTGTCAATAATGCTAATAATCAGTTTTAGCTGTAATAAGTTCATCCTCTAAAACTGGTTTGCAACCCTTTTGCTTTAACAGTTGTCCAATTGCTAAGCTTAAAGGATACTTCAGACCTTTTCTCACTTGACCTCTTTCCAATTATCTGACACCCTGACCATGCCAGCCTTTTATTCCCCCAACTTTATTAAGGAATAACTGACAAATATAATTGTATATATGTAAAATGTAAATGTGATGTTTTGATATACATATACATTATGAAATGATTACCAAGATCAAGGTAATTAATATACCCATAATCTCACATTGTTAACATTTATTTTTTTATGATGAAATGCTTAAGATATACTTTCAGCAACTTTCAAGTTTATAATACCATATTAATTATAGTCACTGCTATATATTAGATCCTCAGACCTTATTCTTCTGAGAGTTTGTACCCTTTGACCTATATCTCATTTCCCACTCCTCCAGCGCCTAGCAAACACCATTCTATTGTTTGTCTGAAATCGGTTTTCAATAAAAGATTCCACATAAAGTGATACCACAGAGTCTCTGTCTTTCTCTTTTTTCACTTAGCATGATGCCTTCAGGTTCATCCATGCTGTCACAAATGGCAGGATTTCCTACTTTTTTATGGCTGAACTAAGTCCTGGTGCATGAATTCATGCATGGGTAGGGGCTGGGCCTAATGGGGGAAGGGCCAAGGGAGGGGGAGATGACAGGCCCCACCCACAATTGGGGTGGGGCTGGCAGCGGGCGGGCCTGTGGGAGTTTGGGCAGCCAGGGGGAGGGGCCATAGGAGGTTGAGAGGGGCTGATTGGAGGCCCTCATCCCAATCAGGCTGGTTGGCCCCCGGCAATGCATGTCATAGCAACTGGTCATTCCAGTCATTCCATCATTCTGGTCAGCTGCTTAGTGTGTGTGTATGTGTGTGTGTATAATGTTCCATAAATATACCACATTTTCTTTATCTACTCATCTGTTGAAAAACATTGAAGTTGTTTGGACATCTTTGCTATTGTGTAAAATGCTGCGATGAATTGGAGCTGTAGATCTCTCTCTGATATACTGATTTTATTTCCTTTGGATATATACCCAGAAGTGACTGCTGGATCATATGGTAGTTCTATTTTCAATTTCTTGAGGAACTACCAAATTTTTTGCCACAGTGGCTATACCAATTTACATTCCCATTAACAGTGTATAAGGATTCCCATTTCTCTACAATCAGACCAACATTTGTTATCTTTTGTATTTTTTATAATAACCATCCTAACAGGTGTGAGGTGATATCTCATTGTGGTTTTGATTTGATATCTCATTGTGGTTCTGAATTAGTGATATTTAGCACCTTTTCATGTATCTATTGACCATTTGTATGTCTTTGGGTCCTTTATCCATTTTTATTTATTATTATTATTATTTTAAAAGAAATCTATGCTCGTTTGCTGAGAGAGAGAGACCACATTCGTATAACTTTTATTATAGAACTAGAGGCCCGGTGCACGAAATCAATGCACAGGGGTGGGGAGGGTGTCCTTCAGCCCAGCCTGCTCCCTCTCCAACCTGGGACCCCTTAAGGGATGTCCGACCGCCCATTTAGACCCAATCCAGGTAGGATCAGGCCCATCCCTTTCACAAGCCAAGACTTCTGGATCCTAACTGCTCACCTGCCTTCCTTCTTGATGGCCCCTAACCACTTCTGCCTGCCAGCCTGGTCACGCCTAACTGCCCTCCCCTGCATGCCTGGTCACCCCTAACTGCCCTCCCCTGCAGGCCTGGGTCCTCCCCAACTGCCCTTCCCTGCAGGCCCAGTCAACCCTAAATTCCCTCCTCTGCCAGCATGGTCACCCCTAACTGCACTTCCCTGCAGGCTTGATCACTCCCAACTGCCTTCCCTTCCCTGGTCCCTGCCAACTGCCCTTCTCTGCTGGCCATCTTGTGTCCACATGGGGGCAGGATCTTTTGACCATATGGGGGCAGTCATCTTGTGTGTTGGAGTGATGGTCAATCTGCATATTACTCTTTTATTAGATAGGATTTTGTTATAACTGTTCTATTTTAAAATATATTTTATTTATTTTATTTTTTTTAGAGAGGAAGGGAAAGGGACAGAATTAGAAATATCAATGAAAGAGAAACATCAATCAGCTTCCTCCTGCACACTCCCCATTGGGTATGTGCCCACAATCAAGGTTCATGCCCTTGACTGGAATCGAACCTGGGACCCTTGAGTCTGCAGGCTAATGCTCTATCCACTGAGCCAAACTGCTTAGGGCCCTTTATCTATTTTTAAATTATATTCTTTTTTTTCTTCTTGGCTATTGAGTTGTGTATTTATATATTTTGGATATCAAATATATTCAGTCTATCCTTCTCAAATGCTTCTAGAGTTCTGTTCTCAGCCTCCAACATGAGTTCTATCAATAACTATCTATCATAATATTGGAAACAGTGTTCTTTAGATCACCTATATAAGAATCATCTGGAATATTTATAAAACAATGCAGACTCCTAGATTTTATCCTAGATCCTACTAAATTAAACCATGGGGTGGGACCACAGAAATTTTCATTTTTAAATAACTTCTATCCTCACTGACAAGTGTAACTAATGGCCCATATCCAAACTTCTCTTCTAAGTTATAGGCTAAATTCCCACTAAATAATTCTTTTTGATGCTTCAACAAACTCACCTTTTCAAAACTGAACTTCTCTTCTCCCCTTCCTATACACTCTGTAAGTTAAGAATCTCAGAAACGTGAGAATTATCCTTTACTCACCCAGTTCCTGCCCATCTATATGTCCATCAAATTATCTAATTCTCCCTCTAAAGCAGGGGTGAGGAATCTTTCTTCTGCCAAGGGCCATTTGAATATTTATAACATCATTTGTGGGCCATACGAAATTATCAACTTAAAAATTAGCCGGCTATATTTGGTCAAACATTTAATTAACTCATCCCTCTTGCCTTGGCAGGGCCAGACCAAACGATGGGATTGGACATTTCCCACCCCTGCTCTAAAGTATCTTTCTGAATCTGCCTCTTTGGAGCCACTGCCTCAGTGAAGTTTGTGTTCTGTTTTTTAAAAAATACATGTTTTTTCAATTTTAGAGAGAGAGACGAAGGAAGGAGGGAGAGGGATGGAGAGAGGGGTAGAGAGAGAGAAACAAGAGAAACATCTATTTGGGCTGCAGGAGAACCAGCAAACTTGGTGCATAGGATGCTCAACCAACTGAGCCACAGTGACCAGGGCCTCAGTGAGGTTCCTGAATTAACATCTCTCACCTGGACTTTACAAAAACAAATAAACAACAAAAAAACCTTAACTAGTCCCCAGTCTTTTTTTCCTTTAATGTATTCTCCATAATAATCAGGGTTAATTTTTTTATTGAGCTCATGATTAAGTTCATGTTCCTTACGAGATCTGCAGAATCCCTTTTCCTCCCATTTCCCAGCTCCTAACCATAAGCTCCAACAACATAAAAGGATTTTCAATTCACCAGGGTTCCACATAGTTTCTCATCCTCTGTCTTTGTGCAAATGCTATTCCCTCAGCCTAGAATGCTCTACCCATTCCTTATCTGATGATTCTCCAACACCAGCTCTTCTCCCATCCTTCCTTGCCTGACTTTTACCACTGCCTCTCATGCCTATATCTCGACGTTTTCACTGTGGAATCAATGTTTCCATGTTTCCATAGAACTATACTGCAATAACTTGATTACAAGTCTGCCTTCCCTACCAGACTGCACACTTTTGGTGAGAAGCATGATTCCTTTATTCATCTCTGCATTCCTAGCAGAGTCCCTGGCCCATGAGAGTACTTAATGTTTGCTAGATGAATAAATAAAATCATACTAGTAATAATAAACAGGAGTAACTAAAATGTATCAAATGTTTCCTAAATGTCAGTTATAAATCTAATCACTATTCATGAACTATATAATTTATCTTATAACAACTCCATGAGGTAATGCTATTATTTCTCTCATTTTACAGATGGAAAACTTATCTAAGTTCTCATGTAGAGCACCTGGAAAAGCCATGATTCAATCCAGAGCCAGAACTCTTCACAACACTACCAGGAAAAACCTAGAACATCTATCAACCTCCTGGCCAAACAGCTGCATCCTTCAGTAAGTGGCATGACCAATCTTCCAGGGAAATAATCTACTCTAAGGGTGAGGAGAACATTACATGTGAAAGTGAAGTAAGTTCACAAACTCTTCAGACACAATACAACCCAAGTCAGAAAATTCTGACAACTCAAAGTCTCTGTGGCTCTTGGAAAACATATGAATTATAAAATATGACAAAGGAGATTCCTCCATAGACTAGTAATTAGAGAGAGAGAAAGAAAGAAAAATGTATACATAATAATATCTCCTATGGCTAATTGTGTGAGCATTACATCTGACCTATCAGCACCTCTAGGCCTATCTTATGCATAAGGGGGTTACCTGTTATAATGGCTGCCACTACTCAATCGACTGTACTGTTCCTTCTCCTGGTGGCTAGCACGGGAAGAGCTGCTTAGGTGCTTCCTCTGCTCTTTGGTCTTCTGAAGGACCCGTTTGTATGAAAGTGTGCACAGCCAGCACAGCAATTTCCCATCTACCTGAAAGACAAGGAGACAAAGATAAAGAAGATGAAACAAAGTACATGGATACCAGAGAACTTGAATATAGGGAGCTAGAACCTCTGAGCTAAGGCCAGCTCTGCCATTTATGAGCTGTGTGAACTGGGGCAAATCACTTGAGCTCTCTGGGGCTCAATGTCTTCATTTATAAAATGGGGGGTTAATAGGACCTACTTCAAAGGGCTGTTGGATTAGTGACATAATGTGCATAAAGCATGGTGCCAGATGCATAAAAAAATTGCTTAATACATACGAGTTGCTAATTTTATATATCTTTTTGTTGGATTTTTTTCAACTTAACAAACAGAGACCAGAGGAAAATTCCAAGAATTTAAAAAGATACAAATATCTCCATGGTGCTAGTTAGGAAAATTCAGCAGAAAGAAGATAGGCAATAAAACTTGTATTTCAGTTTTAATACATTATAAATGGCTCACAAAATGGTATGCTATGTATCTTTTCTCAAATAGAGTATCTTCAGAAAAATAACAATAAAGGAGTAGATTCGAGGGCCCCAGTCCCTGGTAGTAGCACTCTGAATTAGACAAAGTTATTCCCTTTGAGCAGAAACTGCTTTGCACCAGGGAGAAGGACGCAGGGCTAGGAAAGCAGAAGGGCTTCTAAAATCCTCTGAAGCTGAGGTGCCTCTGTGCAGCATTAACTGAAAAATCAGTTGTGGGAATTCTAATGTAATGTAATTAATAATAATAAGTACCAATTGAGTTATATTATGTGCAAAGCTCAAAATTAAATTTTATATACCTATCTCAATAAAATCTCCCTATGTCCCTGTCAACTAGCTATTATTATTCCCACTGGAATGATGATTAAATTGATGCATATCAAGACTAACTTGCCCAGACAATTCAGCTAGCCCAGGTCTGAGGTACTACAAAGGCTGTGCTCCAACTATTATTATATGATTATTAACTCAGCTTCTGCAGTACCTTGATTTAGGGAAGAGTGCCCTGGTTGGTAGGCAGGAGTATTCTGGTCACTGGAAAGTTATATTCTCTCATAGTAAATGTGGTTAGCAGAAGTCAGCTCTTGAGAGCCTAAGCATCTTAGAAAAGCACCTTTGGACACTAAAAAATAGTTTTTGTACTGAATTATATATATATGTGTGTATATATATACATATACATTTTATTGATTTCAGAGAGGAAGGAAAAGATAGAAACATCAATGATGAGAGAGAATCACTGATTGGCTGCCTCCCGAACCCTCCCCCCTAGGGAGCAAGCCTGCAACCAAGGCACATGCTGTTGACCAGAATCAAACCTGGGACTCTTTAATCCACAGGTTGACATTCTATCCACTGAGCCAAACCAGCTCAGGGCTGTACTGAATTATTTTACTCAAAAAGTATTTATTGGAGAAAGCACATTGGTGGTTACCAAAGGTAGGGTTGGGAAGGAGGTGTAAAGGGTAGTCAAAAGGTATAAACTTTCAGTTATAAAATAAGTCTTAGGAATGCAATGTACAGCATGGTGACTATAGTTAATAATACTGTATTGTATATTTAAAAGTTGCTAAGAAAGATCTTAAAAGTTCTCATCACAAGAACAAAAATTATGTAACTATCAATAGTGATGAATGTTTAACTAGACTTATTGTGATCATTCTGCAATATACACAAATTTCAAATCATTGTTATACACCTATGACTAAT
>JAAGEH010000030.1:186608-217326 GCA_011751065.1 Lasiurus cinereus | reverse complement strand
ATTTCTTTTACCAGATGTGGGAAGTTTTCAGTCATTATTTCTTTAAACAGGTTTTCAGTATCTTGCTCTCTCTCTTCTTCTGGCACCCCCACAAATCTGATGTTGGTACGCTTAAAGCTGTCCCAGAGGCTCCTTACATTATGTTCACATTTTTGGATTCTTTTCTCTTCTTGCTTTTCCAGTTGAATGTTGTCTGCTTCTTTATATTTCAAATTTTTTACTTGATTCTTGCCTTTCTCTAGTCTGCTGTTAGGACTCTGTATAATAGTTTTTGTTTCAGTCAGTGTATGTTTAATTTCTACTTGGTCCTTTTTCATCTCCTCTTGGGTCTCACTAAATTTATCCATCTTTTCTAGCATATTCTTGAAAAACCTTATAAGCGTGGTTTTGAACTCTATATCCAGTCGTTTTTTTCCTTCCATTTCTTTTGTTTGTGATCCCTTCCCTTGTCTCGGCATTTTCACCATGCCGGGGAAACTTCTGTGTTGGATTCAGCCTTATGATACCAGATGCAAAACCGAAGAAGCCTCTGTTGAGCTTGGGAGGGTGGAGTCTCAGGGCTTAAGGGACCGCCTTGCCTTCCAGTCGGCCCCGCCCTCCACGGCCCCTGAGTCTCACGTGACTGGGTAATGGCTGGAGCGGTCCCTGTGCGCACGTGCACCCGCAGTGCCTCTAACCGCTGCCTTTCCGGCTCCCCTGTGCGCCAGGACCACACGAGTCTAGGACCCCAGGGTTTCGCCCAGAACAGGGGCTCAGTGGACTCAGAAGTGGCGCAGTTGGGAAGGTCTGTCTCCCGCCCACTCGCGAAAGCCAGCGGCACAATCAGCAATCTGTCCTCCGCGCAGCGCCGTCCCTGTGTGAGACCAGACCTAATCTTCTGCGACTCCCCTAAATTTTCGTGCACCTCTCCCTTTTCACAGTCCAAACTCCCCCGTATGAGTTTCGGCTGGATCTGGGGTTTAGTGTCGCAGGACAAGGGGTTCAATGCCGTTGGGAGTCTCCGTTTCCCTCCCGCCAGAGAAAGCCAGCCAGGTACTCGGGCACCCGCTCTCTCCGTGCGCGCGTCTCCGTACCTCAGCTTTTTGCAGCTCCTCTGGGTCTCCGTGAGCCCCTCTCTTTCCTTCTAGCTGTAGAACTTACACTCAGCCAGCTTTCCTGTGGCTCTGGATGATGTCCGTTCTGTCTTTTAGTTGTAGTTTTGAAATTGTTGTGCGAGGCAGCAGCGTAGGAGTTTACCTATGCCGCCATCTTGGGTTCTCCCCCTGATGCCAGCATTTGCTACTGTTGGGTTTCCTCACCAGGCTCACTGGGTGTTCACGGTGGTTTACCGCGGGCACCCAGCCCAGCGAGCACCTCGCACACAGAAGGCGCCTAATAACTCTGGATAAGCGCAGGGACAGACAGATGGACAGTGGGTGGATGAGGAGTGATTGAGTTAATACGTTTAAAATTAGGAATCTGTTCACCCTGCATGCGTTTCTCGGGCCAGTGATAATATGTGTCAGGATCTTTCCACCGTTCAAGAGCTCCCCCTGCACCCCTCGGTTCCCCCTTTTGGCTTTTCCCATACAAGGCCACTGGGCGGGGCTTCCGGGGCCAGTCGCCTGGCGTCACGGAGGGGGGCGTGCCCGGCGTCGGCGTCTGCTTTTTGATTGGCGGGCGCGGGTGCACGCGTTTCCCTCGGTCCCGCTAAGCGCTGGCTGCGGGGGTAGAAGAGGACGCAGCCGGGTGTCCCCACCCACGGCCTCCAGGCTGTGCCGCAGCCGCGCGTCCGGGGCTCCCGGGGCGCGTGCACGTAGCCGGGCACGGAGCCTGGCGAGGCTCACCCCCTTCTGCTGGGCGATGAGACCCCAGAGGGCACGCTCGCGGCTGAGGAAGCGGGACCGGCCCGGGGTGCCCACTGGAGCGTGGCTATTTCGGGCCTCTGACCTCAGCGAGGAAAGTCCCAGGGACACAGCCTCCCCCCCACCCCCGCTCACTCTCCTGGACACGCTCCAGCTCTCCCCCGCGCCCCGAACTCAGACCCAGACGAGTTTCGGGACAGGAGTGTGCAGATCCGGTTCCTGGTCCGGGCGCTGTGTGGCCCCGAGCGGGAGGCATGCCTCTGGACCTCGGTCTCCTCATCTGCAGCGTTAGGTGGCACCTGACGTCTGACGGCAGCAATGAGCGGCCGGGCGAATGGCCAGTTTACAGACGAAGAAACCAGGGCAGGGAGAGGCTTGCCCCGTGCTGGGCTGGCACACAGCGCGTGCCCGGGAGATAGTGGTTTCTCTCCTCCCTGCCACTGGTTTGCTGTGTGGCCTGGAGCGGTTTCACCTGACCTCACTTGCCCCATTCCTTTCAGCCCCAGGGCCTACAACCAAAGTAGGCACCCTTGACCGGAATCGAACCCGGGACCCTTTGGTCCACAGGCTGGTGCTCTATCCGCTGAGACAGACTGACTAGGGCAATTCCTCATGTCTGACCATGATGGGACAGAGCTGATCCTAACCCTTAAGATGGGTCCCTTGTTCAGGTGAGAACCTGTGACTCTTTTTTTATTTTTATTTTTTAAAATATATTTTATTGATTTTTTTTACAGAGAGGAAGGGAGAGGGATAGAGGGTTAGAAACATCTATGAGAGAGAGACATGGATCAGCTGCCGCCTGCAACCCCCCACTGGAGTTGTGCCCACAAACTAGGTACGTGCCTTTGACCGGAATGGAACTTGGGACCCTTCAGTCCGCAGGCCGACACTCTATCCACTGAACCAAACCAGTCTTGGCTTTTTTTATTTATTTTATTTTATTGATTTTTTACAGAGAGGAAGAGAGAAAGAGAGAGCTAGAAACATCGATGAGAGAGAAACATCGATCAGCTGCCTCTTGCACACCCCCTACTGGGGATGCCCAAAACCAAGTACATGCCCTTGACCGGAATCGAACCTGGGACCTTTCAGTCCGCAGGCCGATGCTATGTCCACTGAACCAAACCGGTTTCGGCGGACCTGTGACTCTTGACTTTGCCTGCCCAGCTCCACCACTGCCCTTCTTGCTTCCATGCTGACCCTTCAACTACTTGAAGATGCAGGGCTCTGGGCTTTTGTACCTGCTGTTCTCTCAGACCTAAACACTCTTCTCTTCCCTGTTTAACTCCTACTTGTCCTTCAATCTCAGTGTAGAAATCACTTCCTCCCAGAGGTGCGGGGGAGGGGTTTCTTGATCAGCCCTTCTATATAGCAAGTACACACTTTCTCACCACTATTTAATGTCTCTCACCCCTATCAGAATGTATGTTATGGGACAGTAAGGACGCCTTACCACTGTATCCCCCAGTGATGGGCACAGGGCCCAGTAGGAGTTTATCAAGTAAGTGAGTGATTGAATCCTTGATCGCTGCTTGTCAGTCTCTGCTTACCTACCTCAGGCAGGAAACTTACTGCTTTAGAAAGGGCCTATCCCATCTGCCCTTTAGAAGGATCTCCCCACCCAGTGCTCTGGAGATTTCCTGGAACTGAGGCCCAGAGTGAGAGAGTACTTTGCGGTCTTGGCGCAGAGCCAGGATCCGTTCACTTGTCCTGAGGGCTCATGCAGACTCACCTGGCCCTGACAGAGCCCCTCGGCAGCAGCACTGGCCAGCTCTCTCACCGCCTGGATCCACCTGTGGGCCTGGCCATCATAGCTCAAATACATCTTCACCTGGGAGCACCCAGTCACCTCTGGGGACAGAGACACCAGCAACCTGGTCTGGGCTGGAGGAGGCCAGGGAGGAAGCACTGGATTCTTACAGTCTCATTCAACCCCCAGGCTGGCCCTGTAAGGTGGGAGATGCTATCCCATTTTACAGATGCACAAACTGAGGTTTCTGGATGGATGCTATTTGCCTGAGGTCACACAGTGGGCTAGTGGCAAAGGTAGGCTGAACTTCAAAACCCAACCTCTTTCCCCAGCCGGTGTGGCTCAGTGGATAGAGCGTCGGCCTGCACACTGAAGGGTCCTGGGTTCGATTTTGATCAAGGGCACATGCCTGGGTTGCAGGCTCCAATAGGGGGCGTGCAGGAGGCAGGCTCCAATAGGGGGCGTGCAGGAGGCAGCCAATCAATGGTTCTCTCTTATCATTGATGTTTTTATTTCTCTCTCCTTCTCCTTCCTTTCTGAAATCAATAAAAAGATATTTAAAAAAACAACAGAAAAGAACCCCGAATTCTTTCCTCTGCCCCTCAGCTTGGTGCCTCTAGTCCACTTGCCCTGCTCCAGGCCCTGAAGGGTCCCATTTCTCCTCACATCTGGTCCCACCCCCACTGGGGCCTCAGCAGCTGGACCTGGGCAGCAGTGAAGGGCTGGCTGAAGGCCAGGAGCCACCCCTTCCTTTTGCTGTTGGTCGTTCCCCAAAACTGCAGAGGGACCCAGACCAAAATTAGGTCAAGGAGCTTTCTTATAGACACCAGGCTCCTGAGAGCCTGGCCACTCGTTTGCTGTATGACCTTGGCGAGGTGCCTTCCCTTCTTGGGACTTCAATTTATCACCTGTGACGGGGGCACAGATCCCTCCCCAGCGCCCCGTGTGCCAGATTTCAGGAAAGCTGCTCCCTCCAGCCGCCTCACCCTTGAACCCTCTCACCTGAGGAATAAAGGTACTCCAGTGTAAACTGCACATAGCCTCGTCCTTGACGGGGGTCACTGATCCTGGGAGGGTGGGCCCTGGGTTGGGGGGCCCAGTTTCCCCAGCTTCAGCCCCTCTCCGCCTCCATCTCTCTCTCATCACGGTGGTTCCTTCTACTCTCTGTGGCCTTTGCAGAGCCATTCCCGGGGCACTCTGCCTCGCCTGCCTCTTCCTCTATGTCCTTCCCTCTTTTCCTCCCACTAATGCTTACCCCTGCCTACTCTGTGCATAGATCACCGAACAAGCTCAGTCCTGTCCTTGCGAAGTCACAGGGAGCAGGGAGACGGACTGGGAAACCAAGTTCCAATGCATTCACCCACCCCAAATCCCATGGCCCTCCCTGCCACGGCCCTGGCCCGTGCAGCCTGCTCTCTGCCCTGCAGCCTCAGCCATCTTGTTAAAACAGAGCTCGGAACATGCCTCTCTTCCGCTCAACCCCTCCCACGGCTCCCCGTCTCAAAGGAAAAGCCAGTGTCCTTGCTGTGACCTGCGAGGCCTGCATGATCTGCTCATCGCCTCCCACTCTCCCCTCTAAACACGCCACTTCAGCTACACTGGCTGCCTTGCTGGCTTTCAACATGCCAGGCATGCTCCTGCCTCAGGCCTTTGCGTTTGCCCTTGGTGCTGCGGGGAACGTCTTCCTCCAAGTGCCCATGTGGCCTCCCTCCCTTCCCTCGGGTGTCTCCATCTTATTCAGCGGCCTCCCCTGGCTGCCCATCTAAATACTACTCCACTCCTGCCTCTGTCCTTTTATCTGCTTTAGTATTATTTTTCTTGACACTACCAGTGATGTAATTATTTGTTTGTCTGTTCCCCTACAGTAGTGTAAATCCCCTGAGACCTCTTGGGGTTCCCAGGAAAGAGAGAGAGAGAGAGAAAAGGAATACAAGGAAACTGAAAGAAGAAAAGGCAATATGAATAACCTTACTACTATAGATAATCACACTTAAAGCCTCAATAATTAAAACAACTTGATTTGGGTGCAGGAAGAGACAAAGAGACCAATGGACTGGAATGGAATTCCAAAAATAGACCCACTTGTACAGAGATGGAGTATTTGATAGATTCAACAAAGATGGCATCTCAAAGTGGAGAATAGACTCTAATACAGTGGTACCTCGAGATACGAGTTTAATTCATTCCGTAACCTTGAGGCGTGGGAAACTATGAGACGCTCGAGTCGTGGTAAACTGGTGGGTCGTGTGCAGCCGGCTGATCCTCGAGATTACTCGTATCTCAAATGTTGCTCGTATTTCAAAGCAAAAATCGCTCGCTTGACGGCTCGTATCTCAAAAATCTCGTATGTTAGGGCACTCGTATCTCGAGGAACCACTGTACAGTGTTAGGACAACTAGGTAGCAACTGGGGTGGTAGGGATTAGACCAGTACTTCACATTGAGTACCAGATAAGCTCCAAAGAAAGCAAAGACTTACATGTTTAAAAAAATCAAAATAAAGTCATAAAAGCGATAAGCAATAGGGAAAAAAAAGGGGGAGAATCTGTCATTCTTCATGGGAGAAGTCTAACTATATCACAAAAGCCGAAGAGCCATTTTAAAAGATTGATAAAGTCAATTATATACAAATCAAAAACTCTTGCATGGGTAAACACTATACATCCAAGTCATAAGACACATGACAAACTAGAGGAAAATATTGGCAACTCAGATCACAGATAAAGGGTCACCCATAAACATTATTAAAAAGACTTGGAAATTCATGAAAAGGAACAACAATCTAATGGAAATAGGCACAGGATCTGAACTGACCGTCTCCAGAAAAGTAAGCACAAATGTCTGCTAAGCATGTTGAAAAGGAACTCAAAGTCACTGGAAAGAAATGAAAATCAGGAAAGCCACTGGTAAATCTGGCAAAAAGTCCCAAAGTTTAATAATACACTCTGTGGGCATTTAAAAAATTTTTTTTATTGATTTCAGAGAGGAAGGGAGAGGAAGAGAGAGAGAAATATCAATGATGAGAGGGAATCATTGATCGGCTGCCTCCTCACACCCCACACTGGGGATGGAGCCCGCCACCCAGGCATGTGCTCCGACTGGGAATCAAACCATGACCTCTTGGTTCACAAGTCGATGTGCAACCACTGAGCCACGCCAGCCAGGCTCTGTGGGCATTTCTGTAAGGAAACAGTATTCTCACACATGTTCTCACAGAGTACTCTCATGTATGTGAATATAAATTGGCATTCAGTCCCCAAAAGAGCATTTGGGCAAAATCTATCAAAATTATAAAAGCATCCAGATATTCTACTTCTGGGAATTGATCCTTCATATATTCTTTTCCTTTAAATTTAAATTCTTTATTGTTTAAAGTATTACATATGCTGAAACAGGTTTGGCTCAGTGGATAGAGCATTGGCTTGTGGACTGAAAGGTCTCAGGTTCAATTCTGGTCGAGGGGATGTACCTTGGTTGCAGGCACATCCTCAGTAGAGGATGTGCAAGAGACAGCTGATCAATGTTTCTCTCTCATTGATGTTTCTAACTCTCTATCCTCTCCCTTTGTCTTTGTTAAAAATCAATAAAAAATATATTTAAAAAAAATAAAAACCTTTCCCATCCTTGATGTTAAAAAAAAAAAGTGTTACATATGTCTTCTTTTCCCCCACTGACCTCTCCCTGGCCACTCCCACCCTATCCTTCATATATTCTTGCACAAGTGAGGAATGAGGTTCATAGAAAGTTGTTCTCTGCAGCACTGTTTGCAATAGCAAAAGACTGGAAACAACTCAATTGTCCATTAGTAAGGCGTTAGGTTAGACAGAGCACAGTCTGGCCATTAATGGAATACTATGTAAATGTGCAAAGGAATGGGGGAGTCTGTGTGGACTGATTGGAAAAGTTCAATAAATATTAAATTTAAAAAGCAAGGTGCAGAGCAGCATATGATATTTCACCTTTTGTCAGAAAGGGGGAATTATACATATATTCATAATATATTCATATATTCATAATCTTACTGATGGCAACATAACCAGTGATTCAGAGCACAGACTCAGCCCTGGCTGGTGTTCTCAATGGTCAGAGCATCAGCCTCTAAACCGAAGGGTTGCAGTTTCGATCCCAGGCCCGGTCAGGGCGTGTGCAGGAGGCAACCAATCCATTGATGTGATGCTCTCACATTGATGTTTCTCTTTCTCTCTCCCTCTCTTTCCTTCCACTCTCACTAAAAATCAATAGGAAAATTATCCTTGGGTGAAGATTAACAACAACAATAAGACCCAGGTTACCTGAGTTCAAATATTAGCACACATTCTGGTACTATACTGGGTTGAACAGTGTCCCATCAAAATTCATGTCTACATGGAACCTGTGAATGTGACCTTATTTGGAAATAAGGCCTTTGGAGATGTAATCAGTGTAGATGAGCTCATACCTGAGGTAGGCACTAAATCCAATTCGACAACTAGTGTCCTTTTAAGAAGGGGAAAATTTGGTCACAGAGTCAGACACACAGTAGAGAATGCCATAGGAAGACAGAGGCAGAGATTGGAGTGGTGCATCTACAAGCCAAGGATTGCCAAGGATTGCCGGCCACCACCTGATTCTAGACAGAGGCATGGAACAGATTCTCCCAAGAGCCTCTTAAAGGAACAGACCCCACCCACACCTCAGTTTTGGACTTCTCCAGAACTGTGAAGCATACATTCCTATTGCTGGAAACCATCCAGGTTGTGGTAATTTGCTATGGCAGCTCCAGGAAACTAATGCTGCTACTTAGAAGCGGTGCCCTAGTTTCCTCGTCCATAAAATAGGGATCATAGTACTTCCCTCATGGAGTTGAGGTTATAAGGCTTATTAAGGATTAATCTTTTAAGTAACTTAGAAATTCAGAATAAGGCCGGAGACATAGTATAGTAAGTGCTATATAAATATTAACTAAATGCATGCCTGTGTTTGCATAAAGAAGTCTTAGAAAGACAACCAAGGAATTGGTACATGCGGTTGGTAGAAGAGACGGGACTAGGAGATGAGGGACAGATGGGAGCAAGGCTTCGCAGAGCCATATATTTTTTCTTTCGGAACCATATAAATACAATGTCTATTTAAAAATTATTTAAAAACACAACTCATACTACTGTTCCTGCTCAAACCCTCCAGTGGTTTCCCATCACTTTTATAACAAAACCAAATGTCCTAACAGTACTGACAAACACCCACCAGAGGGGGAGAATCTCTCTCCATGCTCTTGACTCACTTCCCGCAGTCACTCTCCTGTAGTCTCCAAGGGGGCCTTGCTGCTCCTACAGCTGCAGGCCGCTCCCGAAGGGCCCCTGCACTGGCTCTCCCCTCACTTCATTCCTCTGCTGCAGACGGAATGAAATGAAAGCAACTCCATCCCAATGCCACAGGCTCTACCCCCTTCCCTGCGTTCCTTTTCTTAAAGCAGGTATCCCCTTGACATACCTGTGGTCTCCTCCCTTTCTGAGTTCCACGGGGGAGGGACTGCATCTGTCTTGTTCACAGCTGTATCTAACTCAGAGCTTGGCACATTCAATAAATAGCTGTTGAATGAATGGATGAAATGAGATAATATATGCAAGGTGCTTAGCATGGTGCCTGGCACTCTCGTCCCCTTCCCTCCCCTTCTCTCCCCTCCTCTCTCCTTCCTTCCCCTCTCCTCTCCTTTCCTACCCTCCCCTCCCCTTCTTTTCCCTCCCCTCCCTTTTACTCCCCTTCTCTCCCCCCTCCCCTCTTCCTTTTCCTTCTCTTCCTTTCCCTTCCCTCCCCTCCCCTTTACTCCACTTCTCTCCCCTCCTCTCTTCTTCCTTTCCCTTCCCTCCCCCCCTCCCCTTCCCTTTCTTTCCCTTGGACATCTTCACTCTTTTCATATCCCACCCCCACCAGGAACACCTCCCATGTGACCATACGGGTGCCTTCTCTCAGGACCTCGTTTCTCATCCAATTGTACTCTCTCATCTCCAAGTGACCTCTGTACTCAGCTGCTGACCTGGCATGTGACTTGTCTCTTCTATTGGACAATGGGTCCCTGTGCAGGAACTGTGGGAACTGCAGCTCGGCCTTGCTCTGGCTAACTCCTTCCCCAGGGCTCAGCCTGCGGGGCTACCCACGGGGACCACTGGGTCATTTCCCGACTCTGGCAAGGATTCCCCCTCTCTCTCAGTAAGTCCCTTCTTCTGTCTAACTGAAATCATTCTTGCGACAATAAAGAATGTTTCCTTTTAGCGTCTTAGGGCTGCGGACAGGGTGGTTGGCCAGTTCTTCCTATCAGCTGTTGTTGCTTGTCAGGGACTTGGGGGGGAGTGAGCCCTCACCATGGAGTCTTCAGTCCAGGCTCTCAGGCAGAGCCGCGCTGGCCAGCTGCTCAGAGGAAAGGTTTCTCCTTCCCTTAGCTCCGAGGATCTCAGTGGCCTCCAAGGGCTGCCGGCACCTGGCGCATCAGGTTGTTGGGGCCAGACCCCAGGTGTGGTGGGAACTGCTGTGGTAGTTAATGAACCTGGATGAGGGAAAAGATGAACACCTGTGACCTTGACTGCCTCCTCGATCCCACCTCTCCCTTCTTTTTCTTTTTTTAACCATTTGTACACCATAAGCCTCTATAGACACAAGCGGTGGAACTTTTTAATTAAGTTCAAAATATCGTGGCAGTTAACTGGTTAAATATATATATTTAAATATATTTTATTGATTTTTTTTTTACGGAGAGGAAGGGAGAGGGATAGAGAGTTAGAAACATTGATGAGAGAGAAACATTGATCAGCTGCCTCCTCCACGCCTCTTACTGAGGATGTGCCTGAAACCAAGGTACATGCCCTTGACTGGAATCGAACCTGGGACCCTTTAGTCCGCAGGCTGAAGCTTTATCCACTGAGCCAAACCGGTTAGGGCTGGTTAAGTATATTTTTATAGACTTAAGAGAGGAAGGGAGAGGGAGAGAGATATATATAAACATCAATGATGAGAGAGAATAATTGATCAGCTGCCTCCAGCACACTCCCCATTTCTTAGGGGATTAAGCCCACAACCTTGACCAGAATCGAACCCAGGACCTGTCAGTCCACTGGCCAACACTTTATCCATTGAGTCAAACTGGCTAGGGCCCACCTCTCCCTTTTTATTTTTTATTTTTTTAAATATATTTTATTGATCTTTTACAGAGAGGAAGGGAAAGAGACAGAAAGTCAGAAACATCGATGAGAGACATTAATCAGCCGCCTCCTGCACGCCCCACAGTAGAGATGTGCCCGCAAGCAAGGCACATGCCCCCAACCGGAATCAAACCTGGGACCTCTCAGTCCACAAGCCGACTCTCTATCCACTGAGCCAAACCGGTCTCGGCTCTCCCTTTTTAATTCATCCATCCATTCACTCAGCCTTTCAGAGTAAAAGTTAGGAGCCTACTATGTGCCAGCACCTACTAAGTGCTCTTACATTTTCTAATCTTGCTTTCCCTGTCTATAAAATGGGGCTAATAGTACCCTGCTTATATGGTCATTGTGAAGAATAAGTGAGTTTATTCTATATAATAAAAGGCTAATACGCAAATTGTCCCCTCGACCAGGGGGTCTGGCCGGCCGGACCCCACCCATGTATGAATTTGTGTACCGGGCCTCTAGTTAGCATAATACTTGGATGATTGCAAATACTCAATAAACATGTTTCAATTTAATCAACACTGAGGGATGCCAGCTCTGGGCCAAGCTCTCCTCAGGGGGGCAGTGGGAAAGGCAGATATAAAGCAGATGTTATAAAATAAAGTCCAAGCAGCTGGGTATTTGGGAACAAGGTGGAGCTGGGACCCCACCTGCCTGCTGCTCTGCTGGGTAGCCTTAGGGAAGGTACACCCTCTCTAGTCCTGCCAGGGAAAAGATAAAAGTTAGGATGAGGACTGATGCCTAAAAGCAAGGCAGGATAGGAGTAAGGACTTGGGGTTGAGCCAGCAGGCCCTGCTTTTCAATCTCACCTCTGCCAGGTCCTTCCAGCATGACCTAGGGCAGTGGTCGGCAAACTCATTAGTCCACAGAGCCAAACATCAACAGTACAACGATTGAGATTTCTTTTGAGAGCCAAATTTTTAAAACTTTAATGCCATTTCTTCAAAATAGATTCGCCCAAGCCGTGGTATTTTGTGGAAGAGCCATACTCAAGGGGCCAAAGAGCCACATGTGGCTCGCAAGCCTCTGTTTGCCAACCACTGACCTATGGCAAGCCCTCCTCACTCCAAACCTCAGTTTCCTCCCCTGAACAGAGGGGAGCATCACATGAGGGGGCAGGGTGGTTGTGAGGAGGCAGGAAGAGAACAGATGGCAAATTTGAGGTGCTGAGCGCTGTGGGGGAGCAGTGCCCGTCCTAGCCCACCTGAGGCTGTGGAGGAATTTCATCCACAGCAAGCGGTGGGGGAGGGGGTGCTGAAGCTGGAAGCGGTGAGGTCCTCCTTGCCATTGTAGCTCCTCTCACGCGAGTGGCTACAGTGCCAGACGCGGCTGAAGACCCAGCACCTGGCCTTTGCCGGGTGCCAAGAAATATCACATCCACTCCAATCCTGGGCCAGAGGGGCCTGGATAGACAGGGCAGGGCCTCAGCCCTGCTCAATAATTGAGTCACTACATTCTTGGACAAGGAACTCAGGCTCCTAAGCCTCAGTTTCCCTCTCTGTAAAACAGGGGCAATAAGACTGACCTGGAGAGTCTTTCAGAATTAACCTGTCCCATTCGCTAGCTTGTGGTTCATTCCTTAACGCTCTCGCCCTTCCCCTGGCCCTGGTGAAGTTATAAGTGAGGTTATTTCTGCTACTTTACCTCGTTTCTCCTTCAGACTCGGGGATTCTGAGGGTAGAGCTGTGTCTCTTTCTTCAGACGTGGGGCGGGGCTCTGTCTCTTCCACATGTTCCAAAGGTCGGTATTCTCTCACACGGACTGTGCTCCGTAATATCACACAACAGGCACTTCACACACATCACCTCTGTTTATCTATAACATCGATTTTATCAGGATACCCATTTTACAGATGAAGAGAGGGAGGCCTTGTACTTGTCCAGTGTCACCCAGACAGTACAGGGAGGAGGCGGGAGTTGCCCAGAGAAGGTGGTGTTAGTTGGGGTAGGCCCAGGGCCAAACCCCAGCTTTTTCACTCATTCCCTAGCTGTGTGAACTTGGGCAAGTCTGAAACTCTCTGGCCTGTTTCCCTCTCCCTGTAACAGGAAGAATGACTGATTCGCAGGGAGATAACACCGGTAGAATGTCTAGAATAGGGCCTGGTACACAGTAGGTGCTCAGTCAAGGGTGTTCCCTCCTCCCCTCCTCCATTCCCTCCTCCAGTCGGGCCTCCAGGCCTGGGCGAATGCTAGGGCAGACTGGCCTGGCTGTCTCAGAGACAATGTTTGTGTTCCCTCCATGCACACTGATAAGGCCTGGGGGCCTGCTGCCCCCACCCAGGGTCCCAGGAAGCCTCAGTGTGCTGCGGGAGGACAGGGAGGGGACAGTCTCCAGTCGGATGGAGGAGACACTGAGATACTGGCCCCAGGCCTGACCCTGAGTGAGAAACCACAGCATTGCGCCACCTCATTGCACAGGCTGGGTTGGTGGGGTGTGGACACCCAGAGGCAGAAGTGTGGGTGCTCTGGCAGGGAGGGTGTGTGGGGCTCTGTCCCCTGTAGAGTGAGCTGCTGGGGTCACTCCCCTTTTGGAAGATGGAGCGTGTCACGCGCGCAGCAACTGGAGAAGCTGGCATAGTGCAGCTGGTGCTTGCTGAAGCGGCAGCCCCTGAGGTAGCTGCAGCTATGCATGGTGGAACAAACAGGAATCGCACCCCGGGGCCGAGGCCACGCAGTGTTGGCACATGCTCTTCCGCCCACCAACTGCTGACACCCTCTCCAACGCTGAGCACTCCTGGCCCCCAGGGCCATTCGATCACCCGGGCTTCGACAGCTACCAGGAGCCACGGAGGCAGGCTCCCTCTCCCCAACAGGCCTCCCATCCTCAGCAAAAAGCAAGCCCCCACCAAAGCAGGAGGGACTGCAGCTAGATTGCAGAGACCCCGGAAGCACAGGGCTCTGTGCTAGCAATGCTCCCCGCTTCAGCTGGGCCTCCATTCGTGGGAGAGGGCTGCTGAGAAAGCAAAGGGGGTCCTGCCCAGAAGCAGGGGGATGGCCACGGTAACCTGGCCCTTATCTGGAAGCCCCAGAACGCAGGCAGGACGTTTCACCAGGGCACGGCTTCTCCGTGGTGGAAACTGGAGTCATGGGCCCCCAAGGCCATGGTCACCGCCCGCACCACCTTGTAGCCCATTCACCAGGACTGCTTAGGGCTTACCTGGAGGGTGGTGGCCTGCCCTGGGGGCAGGAGAGAGCATGAGACTGGGTTCCCAGAGACCCCCACCCGCATCCCAGAATCCTTGGACTGAAGACTCGGGGTTCAAGGGGACTCTCAGGGCCACCTCCACGGCCACACACCAACCCAGCACCATTCTCACCCTGCAAAAGACTCCAACCCTCATCCAAAGTAATCCTGTTCCCTCTGAAATAATCCAGGTCCCCCCGGAAGACTTTACCTCCATAATATTCCAGCCTCCCTCTGAAGTTCTCCAGATCCTCCTCAGTGATGTAGCGCCTGCTGAAATAAGCAGGCCCTCGGCGAATTCATAGCCCCCGCTGTCCACTGCTCCAATCATCTCAGAAGGATTCCAGCTCCTGCTGTGAAACTCCACTCCACTATTAAACTCCAGCTCAGCTTCAAATGTGTGCTCCGACTTTTCCACTCCAGGCCTTGAGATATGCCAACACCCATCCTACTCCGCAGCTCACTTTATTTTTATTTTTAAAAATTTATTCTTAGGTACTTTATTTCTTTTTTATGCAATTTTAAAAATATTTTTAATTGATTTTTTGCAGAGAGGAAGGGAGAGGGATAGAGAGTTAGAAACATCGATCAGCTGCCTCCTGCACACCCCCTACTAGGGATGTGCCTGCAACCAAGGTACATGCCGTGGAACCTGGGACCTTTCAGTCCGCAGGCCGACGCTCTATCCACTGAGCCAAACCGGTTTGGGCATGCACCTCACTTTAATACTCCAGCCCTCACTCCCACGATAGTCCTCCTCGCCCCCACGCCCCCAGGGAAAATCCTCCAGCCCCACATTGACGCTCCAGCACCTCTGAACTGCTCTGTCCTGCCCGGAGGGGAGGATGGACTCCGAGGCCTGTCCAGAGCATACTGTGGTAGCACTCATTCTCCTCCCGCTGGCTCCCACGTGCCCCTGGGCTCCAAAGGCTCCTAGACATCAGGGTAAGGAAGCATCAACACCCACGGCAAAGGGAGGCTGTGAGATGACCCGCTGGCTTCCTCACGGCACTCCCAGCCTGGCGGAGTTCCCACTGGACACCTTCTCCCTGGCCTCAGGATGAGAGCCTCCTAAGCAGAAGCATGGTAGTAGGACCCACAGGTTGGGAGCACCCAAGCCTTGAGGGATGGCACACCCCTGACCTGCCAGGTTGACTTGTCAGCCACCTGTCTACATCTGCTTTATTATTTTTTTAAATATATTTTATTGATTTGTTACAGAGAGGAAGGGAGAAGGAAAGGGATAGAGAGTTAGAAACATCAACGAGAGAGAAACATCGATCAGCCGCGTCCTGCACGCCCCCTACTGGGGATGTGCCCGAAACCAAGGTACATGCCCTTGACCGGAATCAAACCCGGAACCTTTCAGTCCACAAGCCGACGCTCTATCCCTCTATCCGCTGAGCCAAACCGGTTTCGGCCACATCTGCTTTAGATGTGGACATAATGTATTTTATTATTTCTCCCTGCATCGATCAGCTATGAGTAGGAAGGAACTAGGGTAGGGAGGGATGATGGGAAAGAGTCTAAAACTCCAGAGGTGCTGAAACCGGTTTAGCTCAGTGGATAGAGCGTTGGCCTGCAGACTGAAAGGTCCTGGGTTCGATTTCGGTCAAGGGATGTATCTTAGTTGCGGGCACATTCCCAGTAGGGGGCGTGCAGGAGGTGGCTGATAGATGTAAAAAAAAAAAAAAAGTCAATAAAATATATTAAAAAAATAAAATAAAATAAAATCCAGAGGCAGTCCCGCAGGCTCAGTCAGCCCCTGCACTCGGGCAGTTTCCCCACTGTCCTGCTCTGAGATGTCTGTCCTGTGAGGCCATGGTCTGCTGAGTGAACGGCAGCCAGGCCAAGGCCAAGCTGCCTCTGTTCAAGGAACATGGTGACCCATCAGAGCCTCTGAGTCATTAGGAAGTAGAGCTGGGCACTGGGAAGGGCTTGAGAGGGCCGACCTGACCTACTTTGTGCTTGTCCAAGTGCCACCCACTGGTTCACCCTTATGCGAGGGCGAGTGTAGGCAGAGCCTAGCAAGTCGCTGAGCACACAGTGGCTTCCTGGGAGGGGATCTTAGTGATGGGTTCTGCCAGCAGAAGGAATTAGGCCCCAAGCCCACTCTGCTGTGTTACTTTAGGCAAATCACTTTCCCTCTCTGAGCTGCATTGTCTTTGCCTTTGAAACAGTTATAATCCTTATCTTGCCCCTTACCAGTTTTCTTCAAGGCTCCAAGAAGAGAGTGGTTGTAGAATGAATCTTTCATTTGCCAAATATTTATTGAGTGCCACGTCTGCTTTAGATGTAGACATAATGTATTTTGTTATTTCTCCCTGCATCAATCAGCCTATGAGTAGGAAGGAACTAGGGTATGGAGTGATGATGGGAAAGAGTATAAAACTCCTGATCAGCCCTAGCCAGTTTGGCTCAGTGGATAGAGCATTGGCCTGTGGACCAAAGGGTCCCCGGTTGATTATGGTCAAGGACACATAACTTAATTGCAGACTTCTCCCCAGCCTCAGCCCTGACCAGAGCCCATGCAGGAGGCAACCAATCGATGTGTTTCTCTTGCATCAATGTTTCTGTTTTTCCCTCTCTCTTCCATTCTCCCTAAAAGTCAATGGAAAAATATCCTCAGGTGAGGATCAACAACATCAACAAATAACAATAAAAAAATGTAAATAAAACTCCTGATCAGACCTCCCTCCATGGCTCCTGACCACTTTTTGTACACCTTTACTCCACATTCTGGGAGACAAACATTACTGTTCTGGTTTTACTGGTGAGGAAACTAAAGCCAGGAGTTGTAAGTCGCTTGCCTAAGATCACAGAATTAGCAACTTGTGGGGCCTAAATTTAGATTACACTGCCTTCGACAAGAAAGATGTCAGAGCATCACTGTAATCCTCTTCCACCTTCACCTCCCGCCCCCTGGCTTGTGTGCTTCGGGTAAATGAGCCAGGTCTGTTATTAGGGGTCCTGGCGGCGGGGGGTGGAGGACTCAGCCTGCACCAACCTGTCCTCCAGGAGTCCCCAATCTGATCAAGGGCAAGAGAACTGGACTCCAAGCAGAACTGGAGGTCGAACAGGCCTCTTAGGGCATCTTGTCCTACTCTGTCCTCACACCAATCAGGAAACAGAGATGGGCAGACACTTGCTCAAGGTCACACCATCAGAGGCCTGCCTCTTACGTAGGTGAAGTCTTGCCTGCCCATATAATAGGAAAAGGTTGACAAAGACCCCCTCATAGTGCAGACAAGAAATACTATAGGTTCAGAGAAAATACTACTGGCCTAAAAGACTGAGCCTAGGCAAAAAAAAAAAAAGGGGGGGGGCGGGGGCAGAAGGTGGGGGAACTTCTGAGAAAAGGGTTGGTGGTGGGGCTTGTGATGTGCACACAACGGAGGCCCATGCCCTGCCCACACATGAGGTCAGTCCTTGTGGCTCTCTGCCTGCTCACCTCCTGAGACCAACCGTTCCGCTGCTCATTGGTTCTGATGACTGCAGTACTTCCTGCTCCTGAGCTGAAATTCCGCTGGCCGGAGCCTCCACCTGCTGGTCATTCTGCTGTCTGGGACCCCAGAATGAGTGTCATCCCTGGCCCCAGAGCCACAGAAGTGGAGGGGGAGTGGGAGAGGATCTCTATCACAGATCTCACCTGCAGTCATTCTCCTATTTATCCTTCAGAGCCGCCTCCGGTTAGACAACCCTCTCTCCCAAGCAAAGTTTATTCCTTCTTTCATTCCTGTTTTCAAAGAGCACCTAGCAAGCACCTACTAGGTGCCAGGCGCTCGCAAAGTGCTGGTAGATTAAGCAACAAAATCTCCATCCTACAGGAGTTGAAAGTTTAGGAGGGAGAGAAAAAACACACATTGACTAATACACGCAATGATAGCTGGGTTTTTCTCTCAAAAATATCTAACCAAGGTTTACATGTTGCATTTGGTGGTGATGTCTCTTTGTTGTCTTTTTTAATTTTTATTGTGTTTTTTTTTTTTTTTACAGAGAGGAAGGGAGAGGGACAGAGAGCTAAAAACATCAATAAAAGAGAAACATTGATCAGCTGCCTCCTGCACACCCCTCACTGGGGATGTGCCAGCGACCAAGACACATGCCCTTGACCAGAATCGAACCTGGGATCCTTCAGTCCACAGGCCAATGCTCTATCCACTGAACATTGTCTTTCAATATAGCAGAGTCATTCCCATTCTGCCTTTTTTTTTTTTAAATGACAACTTTGTAAAGTGACCTGGTCAATCGTGTTTTAGGATGTTCCACAGGAACAGGTGAGTCTGAAGGTTTCCTCATAGTGTCACCCACCTCACTCCTCTAAACCCGGGGTCTCTTGTCCCTGGAAGTTGGGGTGAGAGCAGGGGGTGGCAAGCTTCTGTAAATGGCCAGAAGTAAATGTTTTTAGCTTCACAGATCAGACTGTCTGTGTTTCGACTACTTGGCTCTGTCATTGTAGCATTACAGCAGCAGCCATAGACAATATGGAAATGGATCATGGCAGTGTTTCAATACAACTTTATTTATAGACATTGAAATTTGGATACACAAAATTTTCATATGTCACTCAATATTTTGTTGTTGTTGTTAATCCTCACCCAAGGATCGTTTTCCATTGATTTTTTTTATTTTTTTTAAGAGACAGTGAAAGGAAGGGGAAGAGACAGAGAGAGAAGCATTGATTTGAGAGAGACACATCAATTGGTTTCCCTTGCCCCTCCACCCGCATGCACCCCAACTGGGCCAGAGTCTGCAACCGAGATACGTGCCCTTGACTGGAATTGACCTTCAGTCCACGGGCTGACACTCTATTCACTGAGCCAAATCAGCTAGGGCTGTCACTCAATATTATTCTTCCGTTGATTCTTTGAACCATTTAAAAAAATGTAAAAACCATTTTGGCTCACGGGCTGCACAAAAACAGGCAGAGGGCCATAGTTGACCCATAATTTGCTGACAGAGTTACAGCACATCTCTGCTGGAAAGGAGAGAGCCTCTTTGCAAATTCCAGATCAGCAGGGCAGTGCTCCTTCAGCAGCGGGTGCAGTTCTGGTCTTTAAAACCTCTCACCTCACCCTGGCTGGCGTGGCTCAGTGGATAGAGGGTTGGCCTGGGGACTAAAGGGTCCTAGGTTTGATTCTGGTCAAGGCCACATGCCCAGATATCAGGCTCCATCTCTAGTGGGGGGTATGCAGGAGGCAGCTGATCCATGATTCTCTCATCATGAATGTTTCTATCTCTCTCTCCCTCTCCCTTCCTCTCTGAAATCAATAAAAAGATATTTAAAAATGAACAAAAACCGTTTCACATAGTGGTTTTGGCATCTGCTATGCACTGAATTGTGTTGCCCCCAAAATTTATGTTGAAACCCTAACTCCCAATATGACTGTATTTGGAGATAGGCCCCTTCTGGAAATAATGAAGGTTAAGTAAGGTCGTGCTGGTGGGGCTCTGATCTAATCAGATGGGTGTCCTAATGAGAAGAGACAGCAGAGAGCTGGTTCTCTCTCTGCCATCGAGAAGGTGTCTTCCACAAGCCAGGCCGAGAAACCAACCCGGCCAGAACTTGATGTGGGACTTCTAGCTTCCAGAACTTATTCCTGTGAGTAATAAATGCTTGTTTGCCTTGCCCAATCTATGGAACATTGATGATTTTTGCCTAAATCAGTGATCTAACTGGGGCTGCAAAATGGAGTTTTTATTTTTCTTTTTCTTTTTTTAAAATATATTTTATTGATTTTTTACAGAGAGGAAGTGAGAGGGATAGAGAGTTAGAAATATCAATGAGAGAGAGACATCGATCAGCCGCCTCCTGCACACCCCCTACTGCGGTATGTGCCCGCAACCAAGATACATGCCCTTGACCAGAATCGAACCTGGGACCTTTCAGTCCGCAGACCGACGCTCTATCCACTGAGCCAAACCGGTTTTGGCAAAATGGAATTTTTCTAGTTCTCAGATTCCTTCTGGTGGGTTAGCTGGCATTTTTCTACAAGAAAACAACAACAACAAAACTTCCCCTCATCAATTAGAGATGAACCTAACTACAGTTCCTCCTAAAAATGCAAGATAAAGGCTTCATTCTCTAAGGGAAGGTTTTTGTTTTTTTCTCTTTAAATGAAAATATCCAGAACCTGTTCGTATGCTGAGGGAATAATTCTATGGAAAGGATGGTGCAGGAGAGGGAGTTACAGAAGGGGTGAAGTCCACAAAAAGTGAGGGGATTCAGAGTGCAAGTGGGGAGGAGGAGAAGAGGTGGGGATTTAGGGGACAGAAGGAAGGCTGTGAACTGGTCATCTGGACAGACAGAGGGCCAGCTTACTAAAAAACTGCCCTGGAAACAACAACAAAAAACAAATCCTGGACAGTTGTGGGCTCGATCCCCTAAAGTGGGGGGTTGATGGGCCACGCGTGCATGATTGATGATGCTCTCTCATCAATGTTTCTATCTCTCTCTCCCTCTCTTCTCCCTCTAAAAATCAATAAAAAGAAACTGCCCTGAAGGATTGTTGAGTTTGGCTAGTGTACTTTTTATTTATTTATTTACTTATTTATTTAAAATATATCCTATTGATATTTTACAGAGAGGAAGGGAGAGGGATAGAAAGTTAGAAACATCGATGAGAGAGAGAGACATCGATCAGCTCCCTCCTGTACACCCCCTACTGGAGATGTGCCCGAAACCAAGGTACACGCCCTTGACCGGAATCAAACTTGGGACCTTTCAGTCCGCAGGCCAACGCTCTATCCACTGAGCCAAACTGGTTTTGGCACTAGTGTACTTTTTAAAACCCTCACCAGAGGATATGTTTTACTGATTTAAGAGAGAGAGAGAGAGAGAGAGAGAGAGAGAGAGAGAGAGAAAGAGAAAGAGAGAGATGCATTGATCTGTTGCCTCCCTTATCACCATTGAGGATCATGCCTGAGGCCTAGGTGAGGGCCTCATTGGGAATGGAACTGCAGCCTTTGGTGTACAGGAAGGCACTTCAACCAACTGAACCCCACGGGCCAGGGCCTGGCTGGTGTCCTGAGGCGGGAGTTGGGAGCATGTCTGCAGGCAGGTAGTTTTCGCTTCCCTCCACGCCCAGAGGAGGTGGCTGGTTGGATTGCTGCAGACCTGAGGCTTTCCAGGTGCCCACGCCAGAGCAGGATGAGGCAAGCAGTGCAGGGTCTTTTCGAAGGAGCACTATACGGAGTGAAAACAGAAACTAGGCTGGTTAAAAAGAGAAGTGAGCCCTGGCCGGTTTGGCTTAGTGAATAAAGTACCGGAAGGCAGACTGAAGTGTCTGGGGTTTGACCCTGGTCAAGGGCACGTACCTCGGTTGAAGGCTCGATTCCCAGCTCTCATTGGGGAACGTGCAGGAGGCAACCAAATCAATGAGTCTCTCTCACATCAATGTTTTTCTCTCTCTCCTTTCCCCATCCATTCTCTGTTTTAAAAAAAAATTATATATAGCCGAAACCGGTTTGGCTCAGTGGATAGAACATCAGCCTGCGGCCTGAAGGGTCCCAGGTACGATTCTGGTCAAGGGCACGTAACTTGGTTGCAGGTAAATCCCCAGTAAGAGGTGTGCAAGAGGCAGCGAATTGATGTTTCTCTTTCATCGATGATTCTAGCTCTCTATCTCTCTCCCTTTCTCTCTGTAAAAAATCAATAAAATATTTTTAAAAATTATATATATATATAACTAATATGCGAAGTGTCTGGCAGTTCAACTATTCAATGGTAACTATGACATGCACTGACCACCAGGGGGCAAATGCTCACTCAAATACACAGGCATGGAAACGTGGAACAGACTGATGAATCTCAGAGGGAAGAGCGGAGAGGGGAGAGCAGAAAGAGAGTGACTAAAGAACTTCCTTTTGTTAAAAAAAAATATATATATATATTTTAATTTATTTCAGAGAGAGGAAGGAAGAGATTGAAACATCAATGATGAGAGAGAATCATTGATTGGTTGCCTCCTGCACACCCCCTACTGGGGATCAAGCCCGCAACCTGGGCATGTGCCCTCGACCAGAATCGAACCTGGGACCCTTCAGTCCGCAGGCCAACCCTCTATCCATTGAGCCAAATTGGATAGGGTAACCAAAGATCTTATATGCATACTAGAGGCCCAGTGCATGGATTCGTGCGCTGATGGGGTCCCTCAGCCTGGCCTGCACCCTCTTGCAATCCAGGACTTCTCAGGGGATGTCAGACTTCCAGTTTCAGCCCAATCCCTAAAGGCCAGGCTGAGGGACCCCACCAGTGCACAAATCTGTGGACCAGGCCTCTAGTGTTTATATAAAAAAACCAGAAGTGAGAGCAGAAGAGTAATGGCTAGATGGGAAATGGATGCGAAGTTTCAGCCAGCTTGCTGGGCTTTGATTTTTGGTTTTGGCATCAGTTTCAAAACTGATTTAATACGTTAAGCACCCAGCCTAGTTTGTCTTTCAGATGGAAAGTATAGTGCCAGTCACCAGTGACTGTGCGCTTTACCTGTTAAACAAGCATGTAAGCATGGAGGTGGAAAGGCTAGTGGAGGTCCATCCTGTGCCCGCCATCACCTATACCATAAAGGGAGTGAGTGCCACATGCAGGACAAGGACTGGACTTGATTCCTATCTGAGCCCCCAGTACCCAACCTGGCACAGAGTAGTGACAGGGAAGGCTTGAGGTTTCATTAAATGAAGAATAGCAAACACTTACATGGCACTTACTAGGTACCAAGCACTAGTCTAGCAGCTCATTGATTTCTTCCAAGACTCCTGTGAAGTGGGGTCAACTATTATCTCTACTTTATCAGATGGGAAAACGGAGGCACAGAAAGGTAAAATAATTTGTCCAGGTGTCATGGAGCTAGAAAGAAGCTGGGTCCATGTTCCTAAGAAATAAGGGCCAGGATCGCTGTCCGGAGTGATGCCAGGTTTCTCGAGGTCAGAGCCCTGGTTTAGCTGAGAGATCCAGAGACAATAAACAATGAACTGAAAAATACACAATTCTAGATGATGACAACGGCCATGACGGAGACAAACTGAGTGCCAAGAACAAGAATGGACAGACTTCCTTAGTTGGGGTGGTCAGGGAAGGCTTCTCAGAGGAGGTGGCAAAGGATAGAAAGGAGCCAGTACTGTGAAGAGCAAGGAACAGTACCTTAGGGACAAGGGAACAGACATTGGGCCTTTTCAGTGTCTTCTGGAAACTGAAAAGGGTTCCAATGGTTGAAAAGGAAGATGGCCCAATGGCTCTGGAGAGGTGGGCAGGGACACAAGACATGGCAAGGTGTTTGGATTTTACTATTCTTTTTTATTATTTTATCTTATTTTCATTATGCAAGCAAAGCAGGAGGTAAGTCATTAGAGAATTTTAAGCAATTGGGTTCAAATTAATTAATTTTAGAGAGAGAAAGGGAGAGGGAAACATCGTTTTTTGTTGTTGTTGTTTCACCTATTGATGCACTCATGACCCAGGATTGAATACCCAACCTTGGCGCATCAGGATGATGCTCCAACTAACTGTGCTACATTAAAAAAAGAAAATGTAGGTTTTAATTGATTTTTTTAGAGAGAGAGGAAAGAAGAGGGAGAGAAAGAGAGAAACATCAATGATGAGAAAGAATCATTGATTGGCTGCCTGTTGCATGCCACACATGGGAGATCGAGCCTGCCACCCGGGCATGTGCCCTGACTGGGAATCGAACCATGACGTCCTGGTTTGCAGGTTGACTTTCAACCACTGAGCCATGCCAGCTGAGCCCAATTTGTATTTTTAAAGCAGAAGCAGTTTGGTTTCTCTGCCCATTTGCTTATTTAGTCATTGATTCTTGAACTTCTTCATTCTTTCTTTGATTCTTTCTTATTTTTTATTGATTTTAGGATGGGAGGGAGGGAGAGAAAATATCAGTTTGCTGTTCCACTCTATGCATTCATTGGTTGCTTCTTGTATGTGCCCTGACCAGAGATCAACCCCCAAACCTTGGCGTATTGCGACGACGCTCTAACCAAGTTACCGGGCCAGGGCTAGTTCCTTCTTTAATTCTCGCCATCCGTTGTTTGTTTGTTCATCGGGCTTTCCTCTGTTCACCTGTGAATTCCTCTGTTCCTGACTAATTCGTGCATTTCCATGCCTAAAGGGCCTGTGACTGTGCCAGACCCTGCATGGGCACTGGGGGCATTGATAAGAGCCAGACCGAGCCCTTGCCCTTGAGGAAAACATATTCCACACCCCACATCCTAAGCACCAGTTGGCACCCTGAGACGGTGCAGAGTGTTCTGGGGATGGGGTGGCAGTCAAGGAAGGAGGACGACAATGGTGACCGGATCTGCATGGTGCTTGTGACAGTAGCCAGAGGTCAACTGGCGGTGAGAACTTGGGGAAGGCCTGTCCGGGTCTGGTCTCAGGTCTCCCGGCTGCAAAACGTATAGAAGGGGGTGTGGGGTGGGAAGAAGAGGAGGGAAGCCCCTCTTAACCTCTGATGCAGCGATTCCCAAAGAGCAGGTGCTTCTGGGGAGGGAAGGAGGGGGAGAGACCCGGCAGGTGCCCCTCTGGAGGGAGCCGTCGGGAAGGCTATGTTGGAAGTTGGGGTCTGCGGAGAGGAGCTGGGGTGCAGGGACCGGGCTGGGCCGACCCTCGGCGGCCCCAGGGGAGGCGGGAAGTGGGGGCGGGCGGGCCTGGGATTTGAGGGCCCCTCCCCGCGGCGGGCAGCTGGCTTGGTGCTGGGGCGGGACCGTGAGCTCCCGCCGCCACCGCCGCCGTCTCGCCGCGGCGGCTGCAATAAGAGAAGTCCGAGCGGCTTCCTCCTCTCTGCCCCGAGGGGCGGCGGTCCGAGCCACAGCATCTCCGGCGCCCCCACTCCACCCGAGGCTGCTGGGCGCCCCACCGACTCCCCCGGGTCCGTCCGAAGGGTCTCCGCGGGGACAGGTAGGAGGTGGGGGGGGGGCTGGAGGGGCTGCGCGGGGCCCCGCCCCCGCCCTCGGGTGGCCCAGGAGGAAGGTGGGGGGCAGCGGGGGGAACTGAGAGCCAGGAGGTGAGGGTCGCGGGCCGCAGCCCGAAAAGGACCCAAGGAGGAAACCCGAGAGGAGGACTGCTAACGCGTGGGGAGGGGGGGCGGAGGGGATCTGGGGGAGCAGGTCCCCTGAAAAGGCCTGGTGGGAAAACGGAGGGACCTGTAGGGCGAGCCAGACAGAGTTTGGGAGGAGGGGGAGGGGGAGAGGGGCTGGGAGAAACGGGGAGCTTGGAAGTGAGCAACCTTGGAAGTTGGGGGGGGGGGGGCCGCCGGCCTGGGGGAGGGGGCCGCGGGTGGGGGCCCGGGAGGACCGGGCGAAGCGGTTGGGGGACGCTCCTCAGGAGCAGCGTCTCCGGAGGATGCGGAAGGTGGGGTGCCACCGGAGGTCCCCCAAGTCCCCCTGTGTGGCCTTGGCAGAGGCGGGGCGAAGCGGGGGCCGGAGGGGAGCGGGCCTCCGCAGCCCGCCCGGACGACCCTCCGCCCGCACGGGGGGCGGGCCGCGAGGGGCGGGGCCTGCTCCTTGGGGCGCTGGAGGGCGGGCCCCGGCTTCCTGGGGAAGTCCCCGCCCTCGCGGGGTGGGCCTCTGGGTGCCCCCGCCCGGCCCGGCCCGAGGTGGCGGTCTCGGTCCACGCTCCCCTCGGGATCCGGGAATTGCTGGCCGCCCCGACGGAAATCCTGCCTTTGACCGCGGCCGCAGGGCGGGGCCGTCTCCGCGGCAACGAGAGGGTGGGACGCTCAGCCCCGCGCCGGGGCCGGAGCGCGGGGCCCTCGCAGCCGCTCCGCGTTTTTCTTCTTTCACTGATTTGAAAGAGAGAAAAAGGAGACGGAGACGGAGGAGGGGGGGGGGGGGGGGGGGGGGAGAGAGAGAGAGGGAGAGAGAGAGAGAGAGAGAGAGAGAGAGAGAGAGAGAGAGAGATCTACCGGTTGCCTGCGGTACCCGCCCGGGGCATTGAAACCGCAACCTGCTACGTGCCCTGACCGGAATCGAACCCGCCACCTTTGGTTTACGGGAAGACTTCCAGCCAACTGAGCCACAACCAGCAGGGCTTTGCCCTGTTTTGGGTCCGCAGCCCCGGGAGGACCGGGGAGGACGGGGGAGGGCTGCGAAGCAGAGGAGTGAGATGATGGTGACAGGGTTCAGGGATCCCGGGGTGGGGAGAGAGGGGTGCTCTGCAGTTTCTGGGTCCTGACCAGACTGGGCTCTTGATTGCTGTGTGACTTGACGCTGGTTATGAGGCTTCTCTGGGCCCCATTTTCCTCATTTGAATTAAGGGGGAAGTCATCTCTGCCCCTCCCAGCCCCCGCCTGCCTCCCTTCCCCAGTCAGGAGAATCTGGTGCAAAAAGCAGTTTTTGCTAAGTATCTGGGAGAGGTTAAGAGTTGTTTATCACTGACGGGGGCGGCCTCCCCTTCACCTTCTCAAATTCATGCAGGGGCACCCCAAAGCCTGGCAGGGCCTCTCGGGACCGGTACATTGCAGGCATCTAACAAATAAGTGAATGTGTGAGACCTGTCCCCCACTCCCATGGGCCTTGGCTTCCGTCCATCTGCGGTGGTGCTGGGAGAGCGCGTCTCTGTGCCCCCCTCACAGACGACAGGGTGGCCGTCTGGGAGTCAATGACTGACAGGCCAGCACGAGGGACCCAGAGTCCAGGGAGCCTTGTCCCTGATGTGGTGAAGGCTGAGGTCGGAGTTCCCCCTCATCCCTACCAGTCCCCATGTCTACCCCTATTTTCTAGGCAAAGACACTGCAGCTCAGGAAGGTGAACCAACTTGCCCCTCTGGAATGTGTGAAGGGGAGGAAGGAAGAAGGTGTGGGCTCCATGGCTGGCTCCTGATCCCCAGGGAGCTTGAGGGTGTGAGGGTGTGTGTGCATGTGTGCGTGTGTGTGTGTGTGTGTGTGTGTGTGTGTGTGTGTGTTTAGGGTTTGGGCTGTGAGTGAATGAGCATCAGCATGTAAGAATAAGAATCTGCATGTGAGTATGTCTGTTCTCTGCAGCCACCTGGGGCTGATGTGGGAAAGGAAGTGGTCAGACCTTGAGAGGCTGGGTAGGGGGGCTCCAGAACCAGGGAAGGGGAACCAGGACCTTTCCAGCTGTCCGAAGAAGGGGCGTCCTGTCTGGCCACACTGGAATGTAGACTCATTCCTTCAGCTTCCTCTGAGCCACCCAAGAATCCGCAGTCCCTAAAGACCGCTGCTTCAGAGGCTGATGGGTGTGTTTCCAGCAACAGATGAGAAACCACTTTTACCCACAAGAAGTGGAAAAAATTCAGCTGACGCCTCAGGACCATATGGAGGGTAAAGCTACGGTAGCAACGATAGGTTCCCCTCCCCCTCGCCTGCCCCATCCTTCCCCCCCCTGTCCTCCCCACACCAGGGTGCAGCCTCGGATTGCGGTATGTTTTCCACGCCCTTGCTGTTCGTGGGCGGAGAAGGGTAAGGCCTCAAGAAAAGCTGGTGTGAGGTGGTTGGAGGTGCACTGAGAGGTGAGGCATCAGTGAAGGCGATCAGGGCCCAGGAAGGGCACTGGAGCAGGAGGGTGTCAGTGAGGGATGAAAGTCAGGGGGCACAGGTCTAGGTGACTGGTGACGAGTGAGTGGGGTGTCGTGGGGCTGAGAGCCCAGAGCCCGGAGCCCTGAAGAGAAGCCGGAACTCTTGCAGGATGGTGATTTCCTGCTGCTGCCCAAGGCCCAGTTCCCTTTTGGTGAAATCCCCCAGCAGCTGGGCCAGCTCAGCGGCCCCCCTCCCCTGGGAACCTCTCTTTCTCCCCAGCCCTGCTGCTCCTCCTCCCTCCACCTTGGAGGTGCTGTCAGGGGCTTGACCTCACTTGATGTTCAGAAACGACCTCCGGAGGTAGCGATTTCTATTCCTCTTTTTTAGGCAAAGAAACTGCAGCGCAGGAAGGTGAACTGACTCGCCAATGTCTCAAGCTAGTTGTCATGCCGGGTAGAATTTGCCCCTAAACTTGTCTCCAGATCCTACAGACACTTGGCAGGGGCTGGGTGAGGAGGGGGACGGGGGAGAACAGGACATCCTGGCTCTATATCAAAGCCCTGACATGCTTTGGAAAGCATGGCCCTCAAGAAAGACTCTGTAGGCCTCGGCTCGGCTCCTATGTCCTGGAGTAGGGGTGGGGGGTGGCCAACTGCCAAATGATATAGCAGGGGGTGGCATGTTCAGTTGGCCAGGGGCTGGGAAGGAATTATCTCGTTCTCCTGCTCAGTCTTTGGAGAACACAGGCACGGTCCCAGGAACAGAACTCTGGACCTGAATTTATCGCCCTGGCTTTGAATCCTCTGTCTGGCTGTTTGACCTCGAGCAAGTCACTTCCCCCCTACACTCAAGATGGGGTGGGCGGAGGTGGCCTGCTGAAGGGTCCCTGGGAGCACTCTAGCTTGGAAGCTTGTGGTTCTCAGCCTCACTTAGCCACTGCGGCCTGGGCAAGAGACGCATTTCTGCAAGCCTTCCCAGCAACTGCGCAGAAGGTACAGGTGCAAAAACTGAGGTTCGGAGGGCTTATGGCTTTCATTCAAGGTTCCAGAGTTGGGTCGGGCCACACAGAGGAAATGTTGAAGGTCAGACCTCAGCTCTGACACCCACAACCTGATTTTGATCCAGATGGGCCTCTGGTAACTGACTCCTGTCAGGCAGATGTTCAAGAGGCATATTTACGAACAGAATCGGGTCCCTAGCTGCAAAACGGGGGGGGAATAATAAAACCCACTTCCTAGGGTCACTAAGTGAGGTCATGCATGGGAATTGCTTGGATCAACACCAGGCACTGAAAAGGTGTTCAGTAAAGTCGCATTTTAAACGGGTTGCCTCCCAGACTTCTAGGGAGCTTTCCAAAGCTCCCTTTCTCCTTTCTGTCTCTGTCTCTCTGCTTTTCGTTTCTGTCTCTGCTTCTCTTTGTTTCTTCTGGCAGTGGAGTGCTGGAGCCAGCTAGTGCTGGCTCTAGGGAGCTGATTCTGCGAATCTCTTTCCAGCCCAGCATTCAGGAAGTCACTTCAGTAACCTGCAATCAGCCATGGTGGGAATATTTACACCATGGAAATCAGCAAATGCTACAAATCAGGGCCTCCCCGCTCCCCTTTAAGAGTCAGTATACCAGCACCTCACACTGGGATTCTCTTTGTCTCTGTCTGCATGTATGTCTTCCTGTGTCTCTCAAGCTCTGTCTCTGCCTTTTCTTTTTTTTTTTTATTTCTCCCCATCTCTTTCTTCTGAGAGCCATATGAGTGTGGTCACATTCAGCAAAGCGCTCTCACTGCCTTTGGCCATGCAGATGCCACACTCTGTGCTCCATACCCTGCCCCCACATCCTCCAACCGCCTCAACATACTGGAGCTCAGAGGGTCAGGCTTAGCCCTGGGCCCTGGGCCCCTTTGGGCCCAGAGTGGAAAGCCTGAGAGCTGACCCTGCTGCCTGTTGCCCATGGTGTCGGATCCGCTATGGCTCTTCCTCAGCCCACAGAGCCCTCTGCCTCCTTCTCTTATGGCTGACATTTCCTGATCCCTACCCCATTCCAGACATAAAGAATCAGGGGTCCCTTAGGCTGATTTAAAATCATGGTAGTAGCCGAAACCGGTTTGGCTCAATGGATAGAGGATCAGCCTGTGGACTCAAGGGTCCCAGGTTCGATTCCGGTCAAGGGCATGTATTTTGGTTGCAGACACATCCCCAATAGGGGGCATGCAGGAGGCGGCTATTCAATGTCTCTCTCATCGATATTTCTAACTCTCTATCCCTCTCCCTTCCTCTCTGTAAAAAATCAATAAAATATATTTTTAAAAAATAATCAAAAATAAAATCATGGTGGTAACTATGTGACTACATTGTAACTATGTGGGGACCCAAGAGCTTGTATAAGTTTGTGTCTTTTTTTAAAAAATATATTTTATTGATTTTTCATAGAGAGTAAGGGAAAGGGATAGAAAGCCAGAAACATTGATGAGAGAGAGACATCCATCAGCCGCCTCCTGCACGCCCCGCTACTGGGGATGTGCCCGCAACCAATGTACATGCCCTTGACCGGAATCAAACCTGGGACCCTTCAGTCCCCAGGCCGACGCTCTATCCACTGAGCCACACGGGTTTCGGCAAGTTTGTGTCTTTTATATATTTTTGGAAGGAAGGGGGAAGAATAGAAAGAGAAAGGAGGGGGGAGGGGGGAGAGAGAGGGGGAGAGAAACATCAATGTGAGAGAGCCACATCAATTGGTTGCCTCCCACGTGGTTGGGAGGGAGAACCTGCAACCCAGGTACATGCCCTTGACCAGAAATCAAACCCATGACCCATTGATGTGTGGGCCGATGCTCTAACCACTGAGTCCCACTGGCCAGGGCTATATTTGTGTTTTTTACACAAGGGAGTTCTGTGTGGGTCTAACATCTGGAAGGGCTGTGTGTCCCTATGCGGACTCCATGCATCTGCGGATGCTTGTAGGAATGGCTGTGATTTTCCAGGTCTGTGGCCAGGCAATAGGAAAAAGTGGTTCTGATTCTGGAGCCAAATGCCAAGATAAATCAACTGTGTGGCCCTGGGCAAGTTTCTAAACCTCTGTGGCCTCAGTTGCCTTATCAATGATAATACTTACCTCATAAGGTTGTTGAAAGAATAAAGTGAGGTAATATATGTAAACTGTTTAATGCAGTGGCTGGCTCATAGTGCTATACTTTCTATACATGCAATTCTTGTGGAGAGGCTGTGTGTGTGTGTGTGTGTGTGTGTGTGTAGATGGGTGAGGGCTGGAGGTATGTGTATATGGGGG